>ML290657.1:664-50859 GCA_005239495.1 Nicotiana undulata | reverse complement strand
CTCACCCCCGAAGGTCGGAGGGCGAAGTTGGGTCCATCTACCCAGCAGCTTCTGCTGGTCTATATTTGCAACTGGCCTGGGCTCTGGTGCTGCAACCCCAGGCTGAACTCCAATCACTGGTGGAATATTTGGAGTACGATGTACTGCTGTTGGTGGTCCTGTAGCCTAAGCGGTAGGGTCTGAACTCCCCCACATGCCTGAGAAGTAGCAGGATCTGATAGAAGTATACCCGTCTGTGACATAGTATCCATGAACCTCAGCATACGGCCCATGACCTCCTGGAAGCCCGGCGCCGTCATAAAATCAGCTGGTGGTGGAACTACTGGAGGCAGCTCATCCTGCTACTCAACATAAGGATCCTCAATCGGTGCAACCGGTACAGCTCTGGGATGCCCTCGCCCCCTACTACGAACAGGAGCCCTACCCCTGCCCCTACCACGGCCTCGAGCGGCGAGGGTAGCAGCCTCCCCTAGATCAAGAACATGTGAAGCACGCGTCCTCACCATTTGTGAGAGAGTAGAAGAACAGGTTTGAGTACATCATCGGTTGCACGATAGGATATGAACAAAATGAGTTTCTTAACACCCCATAGCCTCCCGAATATAAGTACAGACGTCTCTGTACCGATCTGCAAGACTCTACAAGGTTTGCCCGTGACTCGTGAGACTACGTGAACCTAAAGCTCTGATACCACGTTGTCACGACCCAAATCCTAATTCAGGTCGCGATGGCGCCCAACCGCGGGGTAAGGCAAGCCAATACGAAACACACTAGGTGTTACCCTTCCCCTTTTTAGTGAAGGCTCGATGTATGTCCGAGAAGGGTTTTCTATCATATTTAGCCTATATCAATAATCCTAGTGCGAAGGTTCTTTCCATAGATTCAGTACTAGTTTTGGCGTGTTTCTAGAGGTGTTTACTACAAATTTGTCGGGGATGCCACCTGATAGAGATATCAACTTCTGTATTGACTAGGCTTCAGGCACTCAGCCCATTTCTATTCCCCAGCGTATGTCCCCGGTTGAGTTAAAGGAATTGAAGGAGCAATTGCAGGATTTGCTTTACAAGGGATTTATTAGACCTAGTGTCTCGCCTTGGGTCACACCGGTGTTGTTTGTGAAGAAGAGGGATGGAACGATAAGGATGTGTATTGACTATCAGCAGTAGAACAAAGTCACTATCAAGAAAAAGTATTTGTTGTCAAGGATTGATGACTTATTTGATCATCTTCAGGGTGCCAAAGTGTTTTCAAATATTGATTTGAGATCTGGCTACCATCCGTTGAAGATTAGGGCATCAGATGTCCCTAAGATAGCTTTTCGTACTCGGTATGGTCATAATGAGTCTTAGTGATGTCGTTTGGCTTGACAAATGCCCCTCCATCATTTATGGATTTGATGAGCCAGGTGTTCAAGCCCTATTTGGATTCTCTTTTTGATTGTTTTCATTGATGATATTTTGGCTTACTCCCGCAATCGGGAGGAGCATGAACAGCATCTTCGGGTTGTACTTCAGACCTTGAAGGATGCCAAGTTCTCAAAGTTTGAGTTCTTGTTTGACTCTGTTTCCTTTTCGGGCCATGTTGTATCCTCCGAGGGCATTATAGCACCCCTTTTTGCGCAAGTCAAAACAACAATCAACTAGTGATTTCCACTTTGATGATAAAAGAGAGTCTCCACCTAATATTTAAAGGTATACTAGGGTACCTATTTGAATATTAAAATAATTATCGTATTAGTCTGCTAACCATTAAGATTTGGATAAGGGTTCTTGTTCTTCTAAGAGGAAGGTGTTAGGCACCCCCTAGAATCTACCTATGGTAGCTCCATATGACTTAGACTAGGTTCCGAAATTACATGTCTATATTCTACTTTATTAGTGCTTAAAAGTATATAACTTACTCTATGTCATGTTTGAAACTTATCATTTTGAAAAGAAGACAGTATATGTACTTTGAAAAGAAAGTATGGGCTTTGCTTATTAAAGTCCCTTTAAAAATGTTTGCATAGTTGAAATAGTTTTGGGAATGTATTTATAATGTCTATGCTTGTAAACTTGTAAACATGGCTAGGTTTTAAAGTACTTTAAACTTGAAATAAAACAAATATATGTGTAACTTTAGTAAAGTACGGCTATTTGAAGATGTTCGTTTTAAATATACCTTCAGACCAATTTCAATTCTTGTACCCATGTTTAGAGAAAAATAATTTGAATTATCCTTGACTGCGGCCGTGTTTGTTTCAATTGTATAAAACTTGAGCTTAAAATCGTTTGCCCCGTTTTGGCTTTTAAAGAAAACGTTTGTCAACTTTTGAATTTGTTTTTTAACTTCAATGAATTCCATGAAAACAAATTGTATAAGTGAAAGTAAACATATAAGTGCTAATGGACTTATATGAATTATTGTGACATTGGATCACCAATGGCTATGTGTATGATGAGTTTATACAGTAATTGGATGACTTTGGAATGTGTCACGAATCAATTAAGGATCGTGACCGACACTTAGGAGCAAGTGCCCCCAAGTAAGTCGCATCGGTATTTTACAGAAAATCGGATAAAATATTTTCTGTTTTAGGACTATCCAAAAGTTTTTCGGTCTCATAAACAAATACAACCATCCAACATTCACTAAATCAGTCACAATCTTCACCAACTAACCAAAAACGAGTTTTCACCAACATTACTTGCCTTATCAACATAATAATACTAAACTCATCTCAAAAATACGGAAAGAGGTACAATGCTAATAACTAGTCCAATATAACGAATGAATACGCATGACACTAATAACAATGACTATGGTGCGACTCTGAGAGTTCATAAGAAAAGACGATAACAAATAAATAAATTCCGCGAACAAGTGTGGGGCTCACCAGGAACTATCAAATCGTGTACTCTAATTAACAAAATTCTCGCTCACGTCAACTGTTGTCTTTGTATAAAAAATAGCGGAGAGCGAGTCGCTAGCACAGTGAGTAATAACATATAATCACAACCATTTTTAATTGGGGACAAGTCAAAAAATATGCATGTTTAATAATAATCAAAAACTATCATAAAAATAAAATGTCTTCTCAAAAATGATAAATATAATCAGTTTATTCATATGTTTCCTGTAACAGAAATTGCTTTAACAAATTGGTAATAAACTTAGTAAACATTGTGTCATAGCAAATCTTTATGTTTGGGAGGTTTCCAAGGAAGGATCATGTAATCTGTATCACTGTGTAGACCCCTTCGTAAAAGGAGTCAAATATAAATATAGGTCCCTACTCAAGGAAAAACTGTAAATGTACGCTAGTTTCACCTTTCCACTAGCGAGGGCTATAACTGTAAATGATAATATGTAAATGCATGGTGCACCATGTCTAGCGAATCTGTCGTTAGCTATGGGATCCCTTGAAGTCTCCTCCCATATATACATGACTTTATAATCCGTCAATACTGATATAAAAATATTCTTAAAATAGTACAGGGAATTTCAATTCTTATCAAAATTTTGTTTGATAATAGTAATCACATCTCGAGTAATGGTAAAACATATCTAGTAATAGCGAGAATATTTATAATAATTGTAATCATCGCAAACAATTATTTCGGTATCATATCGAGTAAAGGACTTGTCCCACATGCAAATTCAAAAAAATCAATATCGTGTTCATATTAAAAATTATGTGTAAGTCATGTAAGTTATGAAAACATAAATTATGGTAAGGTTACTACTCACAGTACTCGTGTCGAATTACCAAGCGTGTCAACTCGAGCAGTCCATACGACTTCTTCGATCAATCTATAGTATCACAAAGACGAGTCTAAGTATCAACTTGAAGTACCAACATAATCGGGCTCTATTATCAAATTCCTCTTGGTTCTATTCGCAATAACCTTAGTTAGGCTACCCATGACATTATAAACACTTCTATGTTATTCTTTCCTTCACCAGTTCATAGAACGTTCATCAGCTAAATAATTTTATCATAATAAAATAATTTATATTATAATTAATCCTAGTATCAAAATTTAACTCAAAGTCAATAATCATATATCTATAATATTACTAGTTAAGTTAAATTAAGAATACACCATTACCTCTTTCTTTTATTTATAACGTGAGTGTTTGTTTCTTGTATATCTACACTGAATCGAGGTTGAATTCCTCTTCCTATTCCCTTGTAAAACTTGTTGCCAGAAGAACCTCATTCTCTTTTAGTTTCCTGCAATGCTTAATGCTATGATGGTTAGCATTTCTATTGCAGAGGCTTTTTTAGCTACTTCTCAATTTTCCTTCTTTCACATTACTCATATTTGGAGATAAAGTTCTCCACTACCCCAGTTCATATCTTTCTCTATCAGATGGGCAACAGCCCACTCTTTACTCTTTATTTTTGTTAAATTTAATTAGTTTTACTAAATGACCATTATGTCCTCATTTAAATTATAGAGGTATTACAGAATGACTCTTGGCACATACGAGGATGAACGTATTTTTAAGTGGGGGACAATGTAACGACATGACAAATCATTTTGAGTTCTACCATTTCATTTTGTGATTTGAGACTTCGAGTAGCTACATATGATGTATTTTGACTTTACTGCATGTTTGTTATTGATTTTCAAGTGGTTCGAAATTGATTTGATAAAGTGATTCTCAGTTCTGAAGCCTTGAGTTGGAAGAGTTGGCCAAAATTTGACTTTTGAGTAACGACCTTGTAATTAGGAATTGATGGTTTCAATAGGTTCGTATGGTGAATTTGGACTTGGGCGTATGTTCAGATTTGAATATGGATGTTCGTAAAAGGTTTTGGCTCAATATGTCGAAAGTTGGCAATTTGAAAAATTAGAGAGTTTATAGGTTTAATCGAGAGTTGACTTTGGTGTTATCAGACTCCTATTATAGTTTTGAGACCTTGTATAGGTTCATCGGATTGATGGGAACTTATGTTCAAAGTTTGGTTATGATCCGGAATGTTTAAGTGTGATTCGGACACGTTTTGGCGAATGTTGGAATGTTTGAAAGTTAAGAAAAGGATTTTGGTCTTCAATTCTTGGTTTTGATGATAATTTTCCTGTTTCTAGCCTTTGGATAAGTTTGGATGATTTATTTTCACTTTTTGGAGTGATTGGACGGGTTCGACGGACTCGGGTGTGTTTAGAATTGATTTCGAGCTATTTTGGAGTGTTTGTCATATCTGTTCTAGTGCATCGCACCTGCAGGTATGTTTGGCGCAGATGCGAAGTCGCACATGTAGGAGGTTTGTCGTATCTGAAAAATTGGTTTGAGGAGGTTGGTCACACCTGCGGAGGCAGGAGTACAGGTGTATAGTCGGACTTGCGATGATTGAAGCACACCTACGATTTGTGCTATTGTGGTGTGTGGTCGCTTCTGCGGGGCATGTCGTGCAGAAGTGGCATCGCTTTTGCTAAGTTGTTGTTTGCACATGTGAGGGCTGGTTCAATGTTGGGAGCTCGCAGAAGTGAGCCTTTGACCGCATATGTTGTGCTCGCAGATGCAGTAGAGTTGGCGCAAAAGCAAAGGTCCTGGCATCATGTTTTATTCCGAGGGTTCACTCATATTTTCTTATTTTGAGTTTTGCAGCTCGGTAAGAAGTATCTTTGGAGGAGATTTTAAATCCCTACTTCATCCCCCACACCCAAAAACACAAAACCTTGCTCTAGAAAGGGGAGCTCCCAGAATCTAACTCCTTAAAGGTCCCTCCACCATCCAAGGTAAGTTCTAATGGTGATTCTAAGTTAATTTTAATTTCCCAACATCTTATTAACATGGGTAAACCTTCCATATCATTAGTTATTCGATTAGGACATCATTGTTGAGAGAAGGAACCCTAGAACTCGAATTCAAGGGGATTGAACTTCAAAAAGTTAATGTCTTCACCCTCTAATTTATTCTAGCATTGGATTAACGATTATAGACTCTAGTTCATGAGATATGAGTTGATGGGTTTGATAGAAAAGCATGAACCGTTATAGGTTTGGGTTATTGATTGTTGATTATTGGTTAAGCGTGTTGTATTCCTTATGGGTGATGAAGAATGATGTTGATTATAACCAGTTGAGACTTTAGAATTTATCTAGGAGCAAGAGAATGGGTTATTGGGTGTAGAAACACCATCAATAAGGACTATGAAGCTTTATTCTCACCAAGTGCTTGATAAAATGCTTAAGTCACCAAAAGATGAGTATGATAGCTAATATGGAAGCCCTTTGAATTGTAATTGCTATAGGTTAAATTTGAAAGGGTTGACAAATGTTGTATTACGCTTGAGAGCAGGAAGTTAAGGTATGTGAGGCAAAGTCTTTACGTTTGGGAATGTCTATGATTCTCCCTACATCCCATTCATTATGACTATTACTAGTTTACTCAGAAAGTAATTATGCCTTAGTCCCATGAATAGTCGTAGGACTTCTATTCTCTAGATGGTATAGTTTCATAATCATTCAATATTCTATGAGTTTCAGTCATGACAAGTCAACTTATTATGAATACACATCTCAGTCTAGTCCTGTTTAGTATTCCAATATCATGTAACTCAGTATGGTTCAGTATTTTAGTATCATGTATTACAGTGTGATTTTCAGTTCCTGATTCTAAATTCCTGAATGTTTAGCACTTGTATTTGGGCCTGAGGCTGCAGTTTATGCTTTATGCATTTTTTGGGCCTGAGGCCCCATTATGTATACGTATACTTGGTCCCGAGGCCACAGTTTGTGCACATATATATATTGGGCCTGAGGTGGCAGTCTATTTATTCAAATAAACAATTGGTTCATCATTCAGAAGAGGGGGTATTCATAACCGTACTTCCTATGTTTAGTTCAGCTATCAGTTATTAGTTTAAGTTTCAGTATTTACAATTCTTTCCTTCAGCTATTTTACATACCAGTGCAGTTCAAAACTGACGCCAGGTTGACGATTCTGCTTGCTAAGACATCTCGTATCAGCTAATTGTGAGCCCCTGTCTTTCGGAGCATTATCCCTCCCTTTTTCAGTTATTATAGAATTTTAGTTAATAAGGTATAATGGGGACCTTGTCTCGGTAAACAATTAGCATTTCAGTATTCTTTAGAGGCTTCGTAGACTATAGCCTAGTCAATCAGATATTAGCAGGCTTTTATGTGTTAGACTTGTCGGCTACTCGTTTATAATTGTAGAATTTTCAGTACTTTCCGCATTTATAATATGTCAGTCAGACTCTTTAGTAGATCAACATGTTGAATCTTTATATTCAGCCTACAGTTATACCACATGTTGATCCAGCCACCCAGTTGGTTCGCTCGGTCACATGTATTTAGGTACTGAGTGTCATGTTACGCCCAAGCCATGGTCCGGGGCGTGACAAAGCTTGGTATCAGAGCCAGGTTCAAGAGTCCTAGGGTGTCTATGAAGTCGTGTCTAGTGGGGTCACTTTTATGTGTGTTTGCACCACACATGTAAGCAGTTGACAACCAAGACATTTAGGATTGTTGCATTTCTTTCATACTCTAGATCGTGCAGATTGAGCTATGCTTTCAAGAATACTTCTAACTCATACAAATTACGTATTTTAGAAAATTCCTGCAAAAAGAAAATACACCATGAGGGCCTCAGCTATTAGCCATGGGGGCTATGGCTAATGCTGGTCAAGAGGGGGTCACTCCGGCCCAGGTAATCGCAACTGACTCAGCGCCCAATGCCTCAGACATGGATGTCTGGGGAGATATCCAGTTTCTCACGCAAATTGTGGCTACTCAGGATCAAAGGCAGTGGACAAGTGTTGTTGATGAGATGGGTAGTTCCAGGTCCAGGGATATCCTCAACATGAAACCTCCAATCTTCATATAGTCCAAAAGGATGAGGATCCGCAAAACTTCATTGATGATGTTCAGAAGATATTTTGAGTGATGCATGCTACAGCCACTGAGGCAGCAGAGCTTGTTGCATATCAGCTGAAGGATGTTGCCAACCCTTGAAATGAAACGTGGGAAAAGTCTCGAGGGGAGGATGCGGCTCCTACAACTTGAAAGGAGTTTGCATATGCGTTTCTTGAGAATTTTCTACCTAATAAGGTCTTGGAAGCTAAGGCTTTGGAGTTTGAGAGACTCAGAGAGAATGATATGAGTGTGAATGAGTACTACTTCAAGTTCGTCTCTCTGGCTAAGTATGCTCCGAAAATGGAACGTGATATGAGGGCCAGAGTTAGGCGGTTTGTTTTGGGGATTTCGATGACATGTTTGCTGATGCTAATATAGCTGCTCAGAACAATGACATGACCATTACTAAAATGGTTGCCTTTGTTCAAGGGAATGAAGACAGGTTGAAGGAATAAGAGAGACTACAGAGAGAGAAGGAAAAGGAATTCAGCAAGAGAAGCTAAATCTCCAAGAAATTTCAGCCATGGGGGATCTCAAGCAGGAGGAAATCGCCAATTCTTCAGGAAATCAAAATCAGGACCTGCTCCATCTTCAGCTAGTGCACCAGTTCAGAGGTCCAAGTTTAACAAGAAAAAACAAAATTTCAGAGAAGCAGACTCACAGTCATTGGCTAGTGTGGGCTACAGAGTCCCTGGTTACCTTATTTGCAACACATGTGGTAAAAGGCACCCAAGGTTGTGTCATTTGGGCACAAATGGTTGCTTTGGGTGTGGTCAGCAGGGCCACTTCTTGAGGGATTTTCCATCAACAAAGCAGAACAAGAGAGGCAATGTAGATCAGTCTACTAATTCAGCATCCCCTCATAATTCTCAAGCCCAACAAGGGCGTGGTGTAGCAAAGTCCAATAATACGGGTGGTGGTCGGAGCCGCTTGTATGCACTTGGAAGGCCATCAGTATACAGAGGCTCGTGGAGATGTTTTCACATGTATGCTAACAATATTCACTTTTTATGTCTACGCTCTTATTGATACGGGATCTACCCTATCTTATGCAAGCTCATATATTGCTAAGAAATTTGGGATATAACCAGAAAGTTGTGTGAACCCTTTGAAGTGTACACTCCAATTGGAAAATCAATTATAGCAAGACGTATCTATAGGGGATGTCCAGTCAATGTGTACCATCATATTACTGTAGTAGACTTAGTAGAATTGGAGATGGTAGACTTTGATGTAATCATGGACATAGATTGGTTAGAGTCGTGTTATGCCACAGTGGGTTGTAGAACCAAAATAGTAAGTTTTGAATTTCGTCGTGAACCGGACTTGGAATGGAAGGGTGATGCCGTAGCACCTAGGGATAGGTTTATCTCCTATCTTAAAGCCAGAAAGATGATATCTAAAGGGTATATCTATCACTTAGTTCGAGTTAAGGATGCAGATGCTCAGATTCCCACTCTCCAGTCGATATTAATTGTAAATGAGTTCCCATAAGTGTTTCCCGAAGATCTTACTAGAGTCCCTCCTGATAGAGAGATTGACTTTGGAATTAATCTACTTCCATGCACTAAGCCAATATTTGTCCCGCCTTATAGAATGGCTCCAGCAGAGTTCAAAGAGCTAAAAGTACAATTGAAGGATCTTCTAGATAAGGTATTTATAAGTCCAAGTGTCTCACCTTGGGGCACAGCGGTCTTGTTTGTCCTAAATAAGGATGGGTATCTGTGCATGTGCATTGACTATCGTCAGTTGATTAAAGTCGCCATCAAGAACAAGTACCCTCTTCCCAGAATAGATGATTTATTTGATCAACTTCAGGGTGCCCAGTGTTATTCCATGATTGACCTCTAATCGGGATACCATCAGTTGACGGTTAAGGAAGTTAATATTCCACAAATGGCTTTCACAACCCGATATGGGGATTTTGAATTTTTGGTAATGTCATTTGGTTTAACGAATGCACCGGCAACTTCTTGGACTTTGTGAATAGGGTCTTTAAGCCTTATCTTGATCTGTTTTTTATTGTGTTTATTGATGACATCTTGATTTATTCGTGTAGTGAGACTGACCATGCAGAACATCTCAGAATTGTGTTGCAGACACTACATGATCACAAGCTATATGCAAAATTTTCTAAGTGTGAATTCTGGTTGAAATCAGTAGCGCTTTTAGGCCATGTCATTTCAGGGGAAGGTGTGAAGGTGGACTTTCAGAAAATAGAGGTAGTGAAGAAATGGCCTAGACCTACCTCGGTATCTGATATAAGAAGTTTCTTGGGTTTAGCAAGCTATTATAGGCGTTTCGTAGAGGAACTTTCTTCTATCTTGTCCCCTTTGACTAGATTAACTCAGAAGAAAGTCAAGTTTCAATGGTGGGACGCTTGCGAGAAAAGTTTTGAGGAGTTAAAGAAGAGGTTGAATTCAGCTCCAGTCTTGACACTACCGGAAGGAACCAAAGGGTTCATTGTTTATTATGATGATTCAGGGGTTGGTTTTGGGTGTGTATTAATGCATCATGGTAAAGTCATAGTCTCTGCATCGAGACAACTCAAGGCTCACGAGAAGAATTATCTGACTCATGATCTTGAGTTAGCAGTTGTGGTGTTTGCGCTTAAGGTCTGGCGCCATTATTTTTATGGGGTGCTTGTTTACATTTTTACAAATCACAAGAGTCTCCAGTACATCTTCAAGCAAAGAGAATTGAATCTACGTAAGAGAAGGTGGCTCGAATTACTTAAAGATTATGATGTTAATATCCTCTATCACCCGGGAAAAGCAAATGTTGTAGTCAATGCTCTCAGTCGACATTCTATGGGAAGCTTAGAACATGTTGAGGCAGACAAGCGACTTATGATGAAGGAAGTTCACCGCTTAGCAAGTCTAGGAGTTCGAATTTTGGACTCCAAAGATGGTGGTGTTTTTCTTCACAATAGGGCTGAATCCTCCTTAGAAGCCAAAGTGAAGGAAACATGGTTCACTGATCCCTACTTATTGCAGCAAAAGGATGGCATTTACAAACACAAGACGACGGCTTTTGAACAAGGGGGACATAATGGTGCTTTGAGGTACAAAGGCAGACTATGCGTTCTAGAGGTAGATGGGCTCGAGGATTATGTCAAAATCCCACAATTCCAGGTATTCTATTCACCCAGGTTCCACAAAGATGTATCATGATCTTAAGGATATTTATTGGTGGAACGATATGAAAAAGAACATAGCAAATTTTGTGACTAAGTGTCCAAATTGTCAGCAAGTGAAAGTCGAATGCCAGAGGCTTGGTGGTTTAGCTCAGAGTATAGAAATTACCGCTTAGAAATGGGAGATGATAAACACAGACTTCATAACAGGTCTACCTCGCTCGTTTCTGAAGAATGATTCGATTTGGGTGATTGTAGACCGACTTACCAAGTCAGCTCACTTCTTGCCAGTGAAGACTGCAGATTCAGCAGAGGATTATGCCAAGTTGTATATCCAAGAAATCATCCTATTGCATGGGACTCCTTTGTCCATCATCTCATATCGTGGTGCTCAGTTCACGGAGAACTTTTGGAGATCCTTTCAGAAAGGATTGGGCACAAAGGTGAACCTCAACACGGCTTTGCATCCTCAAATAGATGGCCAGGTGGAACGCACCATTCTGACTCTTGTGGATATGTTAAGGGTGTGTGTTATCAATTTTAAAGGTAATTGGGATGATCATCTACCTCTCATTGAGTTTGCCTATAATAACAATTTTAACTCTAGTATCAAGATGGAACTGTACGAAGCTTTGTATGGGCAAAGGTGTAGATCACAAATTTGTTGGTTCGAAGTTAGCGAAGCGGAGTTGTTAGGACCCGATTTGGTCTATCAGGCTATGGGAAAAGTCATCTTGATACAAGAGCATTTGAAGACGGCTCAAAGTCGCCAAAAGTCCTATATGAACGTGCGGCGTAGAGACTTAGAGTTCCAATTTGATGATTGGGTGTTTCTGAAAGTTTCTCCTATGAGAGGCGTTATGAGATTTGGGAAAAAGGGGAAGCTTAGTCCCCGCGATATTGGGCCATATAGAATCCTGCGAAGGATCGGGCAGGCGGCTTATGAGTTAGAATTGCCACAAGAATTAGTTGTTGTACACCCAGTGTTTCATGTGTCTATGTTGAAGAAATTCATGGGAGACCCGTCACCTGTGGTTCCTACGGAGATTATAGAGGTTAAAGATATCCTGACGTACGAAGAAATTCCAGTGACTATTCTTGATCGTCAAATTCGAAAGATCAGAATTAAGGAAATTGCTTCAGTGAAAGTTCTTTGGAGGAATCAAAAGATTGAAGAGGCTACATGGGAAGGAAAAGAGGACATGAAGTCCAGATATCCCCATCTCTTTGAAGAGAAAACGGAAAATGTGGAAGGTAATAAACCTTTCATTTATACTTTATATTATAATCTCCTTGTCGTTCAGTATTTACTCAGCTCAGTATTTAGTAATCATGTATTTGTTCAGTTTTTTATACATTTGTTCATGACATTTCAGTATTCGCATGTCACCATCACACCCATATAACGTCCATAGATAGTCGTAGTTACAGACATGACCATTATTCGAGGACGAATGATTCCAGGGGGGATATAATGTAACACCTCGTAAATTCAGCATAGGTATAAATGTGTTAAATGAGTAGTGATGTTATATTTTTTACATGTGAAGTTCTATTGGTATGAGTATGGGTGGAAATAGTTATTTTAGAATCAAGACGAAGAGTGAAGGTGTATAAGATTCGATAAAATCTACCAAGTTTACAAAAGGTCTGTCTTGCAGCATCATTTAGTGAAATTGCATAATGAATTTTGGAAAACTCAAATCATGAAAGTTGTAGGCATATGAAATAGCTTTCGAACGATATATTGTGGATCCTTAATATCTTTGCACAAAATGTTATGTGCATTTTATAGAACAGTGCGCAATATGCACGCCCGGAGGGTCACGTGCGCAGCTGCGCACTTGCGGCAGTGCTACTGCCATTTTGCGCTGTCAGGTGCACGGTCAGGCCTTCATGTGGTGCACCTGGGGGTCATTTTAAAGCCCTACTTCATCCCCCACACCCCCAAAACACAAAACCTTGCTCTAGAAAGGGGAGCTCTCAAGAACCTAACTCCTTAAAGGTCCCTCCACCATCCAAGGTAAGTTCTAATGGTGATTCTAAGTTAATTTCAATTTTCAACATCTTATTAACATGGGTAAACCCTCCATATCATCAGATATTCTATTGGGACATCATTGTTGAGAGAAGGAAACCTACAACTCGAATTCAAGGGGATTGAACTTAAAAAGGTAATGTCTTCACCCTCTAATTGATTCTAGCATTGGATTAATGATTATAGACTCTAGTTCATGAGATATGAGTTGATGGGTTTGATAGAAAAGCATGAACGGTTATAGGTTTGGGTTGTTGACTGTTGATTATTGGTTAAGGGTGTTGTATTCCTTATGGGTAATGAAGAATGATGTTAATCATAACTATTTGAGACTTTATAATTTATCTAGGAGCAAGAGAATGGGTTATTTGGTGTAGAAACATCATTAATAAAGACTATGAAGCTTTATTCTCACCAAGTGTTTGATAAAACGCTTAAGTGACCAAAATATGAGTATCATAGCTAATATGGAATCCCTTTGACTTGTATTGCTATAGATTGAAGTTGAAAGGGTTGAAAACCGTTGTATTACGCTCGAGAGCAGGAAGTTAAGGTATCTAAGACAAACTTTTTATGTTTGGGAATGTCTATGATTCTCCCTACGTCCCATTCATTATGACTATTACTAGTTTACTCAGAATGTAATTATGCCTTAGTCCCATAAATAGTCATAAGAATTCCCAAGGACTGGTAATACAAATACTGAGCTTCTAAGATTAGAATTTACAAAGTTGGTATGAAATAAATACATCATCTTTCCAAAATGTACGTAAACAGATCTTTATAAATCTAAGGTAAGAAGTTGCTGCAACCGGAACGCAGGTACGTCTTCAAATCCAGCTCTCGTCGATCACAGCAACCTCAGCATCCAATATCTGCACGCAAGGTGCAGAAGTGTAGTATGAGTACAACCGACCCCATGTACTTAATAAGTAACAAACCTAACCTTAGATACTGGGACAAGGGTCAGAGTCCAACTCCTATAACCAGCAACAGTTCATAACAATATAGTAAAGATGGTGCAAGAAATAACTCAATAAATAAATGCTCAGCTCGTATAAAATTCCAGGAAATAAATGCTTCTTTTTAAGTATACACTAAAACTCAAATCCTTTGCTGAAATCAATAAAATATGAGTAGGTTTATCGAGTGGTGGTTCGACCCACTATGATGTATGGGGCTGAGTGTTGGCCAGTCAAGAACTCCCACGTGCAGAAGATGAGAGTAGCAGAGATGAGGATCTTGAGATGGATGTGGGTGTACTGGGCGAGATATAATTAAGAATGAAGCTATCCGAGACAAAGTGGGAGTAGCCTCTGTGGAGGACAATATGTGGGAGTCGCGGATGAGATGGTTCAGACATGTTAGGAGAAGAAGCATTGATGCCCCTGTCAGGAGGTGTGAGAGCTTGGCTATGGAGAGTTTGAGAAGGGGACGAGGTAGGCCTAAGAAGTACTGGGGAGAAGTGATTAGGCAGGACATGGCGCTGCTTCAGCTCACTAAGGACATGACACTTGATAGGAGGGTGTGGAAGTCGAGGATTAAGGTCGAAGGTTAGTAGGTAGTTTATAGTGTCCACCGATAGTCTTAGTAGCATACATTTCCCTTCATATTCTTTGATTTTTATTACGATATGTAGTTTTGTTCGCCTTAGGTATTGTATTCCGTGTTGCTATTATTGGATACTATTTACTTTCTTTTTTTTCTTTTTTTTTCCTTCCTTCCTTGCTTCCCTCTTCTTCTTCTTGCCATTCCTGAGCCGAAGATCTATTGGAAACAGTCGCTCTACTTGCATTAGGTAGGGGTAAGATCTGCGTACAGACTACCCTCCCAGACCCCACATGTTGGGATCAAACTGGGTTCGTTGTTGTTGTTGTTATTGTTGTTGTTTTGTAAAACTATGATTTTTCCCAAAAACTTTTCAACAATACTTTAGATGTTTCATTTTTCAAATAGCATGAGTAAAATACATCTTTATGCATACATGTCACTATACAGGTTTAATCATGAATGACGCGATGTCGTATAGCATGACGAAAAATGCATCTCTATGCCTATATGTCAAGTGTGCATGTCAAATGCAATGTATCTCACTGATGAACTTAAGTACTCATACTCTCAGGTACTCAATCTCAATTTCTCACACTTTTCACCCATCATGCTCAATAACCTTACCTCCCAGCTTATCAAGGGTCCAACCGGTATTTCATGTGTCTATGCTTCACAGGAATCACGCTGACTTGTCACATGTGTTTGATTTCAGCACCATCTAGCTAGATGATATTTTGGATTATGAGGAAGATCCAGTTGCCATTGTTTCTAAATAGGATCGCCAGTTGAGATCCAAGAGGATTTCCGCGGTGTAGGTCCAGTAGAGGGGCCAACCTGTCGAGGAGACAACTTGGAGTCTGAGGAGGACATGCGGAGCAGATATCCACACTTATTCAGCACTCCAGGTATTCTAGACTCGTTCGAGGACGAACGTTTGTTTAAGAGGTGGAGAATGTAACGACCCAATCGTTCGTTTTGCTTTCTGGAACCCCGTTCCCCTAAATAAGGCTTCATGTAATTGCTTTTACTGATTTGTGATGTGTGGGGGTGGGTCGTTCGGGATTTGGAAGAGTTTGGGTTGAAATCGGAACACTTAGTTCCTTAAGGTTGGCTTAAAAGTCCAAGTTTGACTTTGGTCAGCATTTTGAGTAAACAACCTCGTAACCGGGATTTGACTGTTCCAATAGATTTGTATGATAATTTCGGACTTGGTCGTATGCTCGGATCGGGTTTTTGATGACCCAGGAGCGTTTCGGCGCCTAATATCGAAAGTTGGTTCTTGAAGGCTTCAAGAGTTCTTTAAATTTGGTTTGGAACGTGTTTTGGTGATATCGAGGTCCAAACAGAATTTCGATAGCGGGAATAGTTTTGTAATGTCATTTAAGACTTGAACGCAAAATTTGGTGTCATTCCGAGTTGATTTGATAGGAATCGAACGAGCGAAAGCCTTTTAGATATTTTTCAGTTTATGAGTCAATCCATGCGTTTTGGCGTCCGATTCGGGGTTGTTGATGTTATTCCAATGTTTTGACCACTCGAACGAGTTTGCATGAGGTCATTATACTTGTTTGGGTAGTTAGTGTGGAGCCCCGAGGGCTCGGGTGAGTTTCAGACGTATGGTAGGAGTTGAAAACACTCCAGTTTTCTGGTCTCTCTTGGGAACTGTTGCAGGTCTCGCAAATGCGAGAATTTGTTCGCATTTGCGAATAGCGCATATGATAGGAAGGCTTTCCAATTAAGAAGAATCCTAAGCTGGGCAGTGATCGCATTTGCGACTTTTTGATTGCATTTGAAACCCCAGCAGAGTCCGCATTTGCGACCCTTTTTGTCGCATTTGCGACCCTGCGGAGGGAGCCCAGATTCGCATTTGTGATGCTTTTGTCGCATTTGCGACCTTCGCATTTGAAAATCAGATGTCGCAAATGTGACATCTAAGACCTGTGTACAGCTTATTAAATGCGGGACTTAGACCATTTAGTTAATTTTCTTTCAACTCTTAGGCGGTTTTTGGAGCTTTTAGAAGAGGGTTTTCACCTAGCACTTTGAGGTAAGTAATTTCTACACAGCATGAGTTAAATACATATACTATGGGTATATTAACATGTGAAAACTGGTGAAATCAAAGATTTAGATGAAAACCTAGGTTTTTGGGAAAACAATTGAGATTTGACCACGAAAATGGTTATGGAATTTGATGAAAATCATATATTTATGTTCCTAAAGTTATGGGTAACAACATTCTTCGAACATTTCCGGAATCCGGGCATGTGGGCCCGGGGTTCAATTTTAGGAATCTTACCATTTGGGTTGGGTTATCACTCTAATAGTAGCGATATGAACTTTTTAGCTTAGATTGATTAGTTTGTGTAATATTTGACTAGTTTCGAGTCATTTGGCGTCAAATTTGGAGGTTTGAGCGCATTCTTGAAGTGGGAAGTAGGCTTGAGACGAGGTAAGTCTCCTTTCTAACCTTGTAAGAGGTAATTAACCCCATAGGCGAATTAAATAATTGTGTGTACCTATTTGTGGGGGGGTGGGCTACGTACGTACGAGGTGACGAGAGTCCGTACGTAGCTACTATTATGTTATTGTTCGGGTTGTTTAGGACCCGTATCATGCTTTATTTGAAATGTTTGTGTCCTTACTTGTTAATTTGATTACTTGCGTCATGTTAGAATTTGATAAAAGGATTCGTCAAAGGATTAGTTCACCTATTTGAAGAATTTATTGGAATTTTTTACTGTAAAATGAAAAATTGTGTTTCCTTGAAAACAATTGATATTTGTCGATCGGGGCGAATGCCTTGGTAGTAAATAGATTCATTTATGCTTCGCGTCGTTCGACCCTCCGGCAGCGCATATTTTAATATTATATTGGACCGGGCCGTATGACCTCGGCATAACTTGCGCATGATAATTCTTTGCTACACTCTATGATTGTTATTGATTAAATGTCTTGAAATGTAAATTGTTGTATGATAGTCTCGAAATTAGCCTATATATTTGTGAAAGAAGGACTTGTATTTTCCTGTTCTTGAGTTTTCAGTATTATCCATGAAAATCCATGCTTAGTATAACATTGTATTATATTATTGTTAGCCCTAGTGAGTGTCAAGTCGACCCCTCGTCACTACTTCTTCGAGGTTAGACTGGATACTTATTGGGTACATATTGTTTATCTACTTATACTACGCTTTTGTACTTAATTGTATAGGATCTGAGGCTTGTGCATTGTAACGACCCAACTGGTCGTTTTGAGCCTTTGCACTTCACTCGGTAGTTTACGGGTGTGAGTAGCTTTGTATGATGTATTTTGACTTATGTGAATCGTCGGTTTTGGTTTTCAGGTTATTCAGGACTGATTTGGAAGAATGATTTTCAGCTAGAAGCTTTAAATTTGAATGGTTTGACCAAGTTTGACTTTTTTGTATTTGACCTCGGATTGGATTTTTGATGGTTTCTTAGCTCCGCTGAGTGATTTAAGACTTAGGAGCATGTCCGGATTGTGAGTTGGAGGTCCGTAGGAGAATTTGGCTTGAAATGACAAAAGTTGAAATTTTGAAAAGTTTGACTGGGAGTGGACTTTTTGATATCGGGGTCGGATTTCGATTTCGGAAGTGGGAGCAGGTCCGTAATGTCAAATGTGAATTATGTGCAGAATTTGAGGTTAATTGACGGGATTTGATTAGTTTCGGCATTAGTTGTGGATGCTTGAAGTTTCGAGTTTATTGATTTTTTGAATTGGGGCGCGATTCGTCGTTTCGATGTTGTTATGTGTGTTTTGAGGCTTCGAGTAAGTCTGTGTTATGTTATGAGACTTATTGGTATGTTTGGACATGGTCTCGAGGGGCTCAGGCGTGTTTCGGATAGATTTCGGATCATTTCCCTCCATGTTGTTATTGTTGGTTTCTGCTGCTACTTGATTTTTCGGGTGTTCTTCGCTATCGCAAAGGTCCGGCCGCGATCGCAAAGTGTAATTTGGTCTGCTGCGAATTTGTTCTTCGCGAAAGAGATATAAGGAGTGTGTTCGCGAAAGGTAAGTTGATTGGGTTTCGCATTCGTGATGGGGCATCGCGTTTGCATAGAGCTGAAATTGAGGAAGTGGATGGTATGTCTTCAGGTTCGCGAAGTAGCAACCGCGTTCGCGAAGGGTTGGTCTTGTTGTGCATCGTGTTCACGAGGATTATACCGCGAACGCGTAGAGTATTTTGTTCTGGTGTATTTTTGTTCATTGCGAATGCGATGGTATTGGCGCGTTCGCGAAAGAGGAGGCATGGGCAGATTATAATACTCTAGTTCAAGGGTTTCGGCCATTTTTGTATTTTTGGAGCTATGGAGCTCGGATTGAGGCGGTTCTTGGAGCTATTTTCACCATATGAATTGGGGTAAGTGTTCTCTATTCGGTTTTGCTTATATTCCATGAATCTATCTTCTTTCTTGGCAATTGGTTAATAAATTTTAAGGAGGAAATTGGGGGTTTTGGCCTAAAGTTTCATAATATGAATTGTTGAGTTTTGAACATCGATTTGGAGTCGAAACTCAGTGAAACTAGTATGGTTGGACTCGTAATTGAATGGGTTGTCGGATTTTGTGAGTTTTGTCGGGTTCCGAGGCGTGGTCCTCGGTGTGATTTTTTGCCGGATTTGGGATTTGATTTAGGATTTGATCTTTATCATTTGTATTTTTTTCCTTGAGCGTTATTTGATGTATTTAAGTTGCTTTTGGATAGTTTCGAGTCGTTCGGAGGTCACTAGGCGCGTGATGGCATTATTGGAGCATCGTTTGGCTTGCTCGGCATTGTAATTTTCTTGTTCGAGGTAAATGTCTTGCCTAATTTTGTTGAGGGAATTTTTCCTCCTATTTGACATTATTTGCTACATGCGGGGGTGATACATATATGATGTGGTGAGTGTATATGTATGTGTCGGGGTTAATCATGCTCGGAGGTAGATTGTGTTATAATTATGTCTTGTAGAACCACGTGACCTTCTTGATTCATGCCTCACTTGACTTCTAGTTATTAAGAACATAATATTAAATGCTAGAAATCTAGACTTAGCCTATTATAACTTGATCAATTTGATGGGATTCTGAGAATACATTGATGTTTCTAATTCGGTCATCCCTATGCGTAATCATAAATACATTGCTACAACTGATCTTCTTGATGCTCTAGACTCTATGCTTGTATTGTGGTTCGTTGTGAGAATTTTTGAAGCATTTGAATAATATGATTCTCGAGGGTTGTTGAATCATTGTTGAGTTGGAAAGATGTGATTGGGATTTGTTTGAAATATTTGTAAAAAAAAAAAAAGAAAGGGAATTTTTCCTAAATGCCTTGTAGCCTCCCGAAGATAGGTATGGACGTCATCATATCAATCCGCAGGACTCTACTAGACACTTGTTCATGACTCGTAGAACCTATGAACCTAGTTCTTTGATACCACCTTGTCACGACCCAAAAATCACAAGTCGTGATGGCACCTAACTCAATCCTCTAGGTAATCCAACTAATAGAAAATACAACTCAACTGAGATTATATGAGAACAGAGAATAGATAACTGAACATTTACAAATTTACCCAAGACCTGGTAGTACGAATCACGATCTTCTAACACTTGAAATTTCAAAACTGATACAAATAAATACACGTTCTGTTTGAAGGTTACATAAACAGGTTAGCAATAACCTAAGCTACCAAGGACAAGTGGAAGCTATAACCAAAACGCACGAACATCTTCTAAATCAACGCCCGGCGTCAACAGGAGCTCTGCTCCAAGAATCTGTACACATCGTACATAAGTGTAGTATCAGTACAACCGACCCCATGTACTGGTAAGTAATTTGTCTAACCTCGAAGGTAGTGATGGGGCTTTTAGTTGAAAGATGCTTATTGTTATAACCTATACATTAGACTAACAGTGTAGGCAATTCAAAACATAACAAATAAAAATACCTTATACAACTCTGCGAGACGGTCAATAATTACTACCAAGGATCACAATAGAAGATTTAAAATCTTTCCTGGTATGAGAATTGTATCCAAGATGTCGAGTCAAAAGGCATGGTAATAACCTTCGTGCTTCTATCTCATCCTCACCATATATATGTTAATTTATGTGACAAATAAATTAGCACGGAAACATCGTTTGTGCGTTCAACTCATCCTTTCAAATGTACGTATAACAAAACCAACCAGATGACAGAAACATGATAACAGGAATTACAAAGTAGGAAACACGCAAGTAACGACAATGGATGAGAATATACATGTGGGAAACAGTAAAAGACTAGGTAGAAAGAACGTGAGTAATAACAACCAAATGGGAAAACAAAGAGTATCAACTTCACTCAACTAGCATAGTTGATGCCTACGTACAAATATAGCAAACAAGAAGGAAACACATGATCTTTACAAGTTAACAAGTAAGGGCATGAATGACTAGCATGGTGGAAGACTTAAACTAAGGTGAAACAGAATAGATACAACATGAGTATAATTATAAAAGCAGAAAATAGGCATGGTGTTTGCAAGTTAAACAAGTAGAAGGTATGAGCAACACAACAACAATTGAGATGGAGATCATGACAGAACAATGGCAACAAATACATCAGATCTATAATTATGACAATAACAGTTCAAGGTAAAGACAAGGACATTTATATGGAAGACTGATATCAAACATAAATATGTTTGATATCAGTCTTCCGTGTATATGTCTTATCTTTACCTTGAACTGTTATGTCATAATGATGAGGGACGTACATTATGTTTGATACCAGTCTTTTGTGTATATGTTCTTATCTTTACCTTGAACTATTATTGTCATAATTATAAATCTAATATGATTTGTTGTCATTGTTTTGTCATGATCTCCATCTCAACTGTTGTTGTGTTACTCATACCTTCTAGTTGTTTAACTTGCAAACACCAAGCTTATTTCCTACTTTTATAATTATACTCATGTTGTATCTATTATGTTTTACCTTAGTGTAAGTCTTCCACCATGCTAGTCATTCATGCCCTTACTTGTTAACTTGTAAAGATCATGTGTTTCCTTCTTGTTTACTATATTTGTACTTAGGCATCCACTATGCTAGTTGAGTGAAGTTGATACTCTTTGTTTTCCCATTTGGTTGTTATTACTCACGTGTTTTCCGCATAGTCTTTTACTATTGCCCACATGTATATCCTCGTCCATTGTTGTTACTTACGTATTTCCTACTTTATAATTCATGTTATCGTGTTTCTGTCATCTGGTTGGTTCTATTATATGTACATTTGGAAAGATGAGTTGAACGCATGAACGGTCTTTCTGTGCTAATTGATTTGTCGCATAAATTAACATATATATAGTGAGGATGATGTAGAAGCACGAAGGGTGTCACCGTGCCATTTGACTTGACATCTTGGATACACTTCTCATACCATGAAAGATTGTAAATCTTCTATTGTGATCCCTGCTAGTAATTGTTGACTGTCTCGCAAGGTTGTATACGGTATTTTTATTTGTTATGTTTTGAACTGCCTACACTGTTAGTCTAATGCATAGGTTATAACAATAAGCATCTTTCAACTAAAATCCATGTCACTACCTCGATGAGGTTAGACAAAATACTTACCAGTACATAGGGTTGGTTATACTGATACTACACTTCTGTACAATGTGTACAGATTTTTGGAGCAGAGCTGCTGGTGACGTCGGGTGGTGATTCGGAAGATGTTCATGCGCTTTGGATATAGTTTTCACTTGTCCTTGGTACCTTAGGTTGTTGCCAATCTATTTATGTAACCTTCAAACAGAACGTGTATTTATTTGTATCAGTTTTGAAATTTCAAGTCTTAGAAGCTCGTGATTCGTACTACCAGGTCTTGGGTAAATTGGTAATTGTTCAGTTATCTATTCTATGTTCTATTATAATCTCAGTTGAGTTGTATTTTCTGTTAGTTGGCTTACCTAGCGGGTTGAGTTAGGTGTCATCATGACTTGTGGTTGTTGGGTCGTGACATGCATCTAGTTACCTTCTCGGCACGCATACCTAATATTGGTCCGAGACTTCACGGTGAGATGCCCCATTCCAAGCCTTTCAGCAGCATTGCCGGAGTTTTCTCTTTTGCTTGTATTATCTATATTATTCCACACAGTAGGATAGTCATCTTTTGTACATTCTACTATTTTCCCACATACTTGTGACACTAGATCTTGGCACGCACATTAGTAAACTACTATTTTTGGGTTGTATTTCTATAGTTATAATTTCCTTTTGTTGTCCCCGCTTTTGTTTTCCTTACAAATATGTTATTTACCCAAATGATTTGAATTCAACTAAATTTAGTTGTTGGAATTTCTTAATATAAATGGAAATATTGCTAAGTTGTTCACGGTTGGCTTATTAGCAACGGTGTTGCACACCATCACGGCCTGCCATGGAGTTGGGTTGTGGCAACATGGTATCAGAGCTCTAGGTTCATGTAGGTCTAACAAGTTATGGGCAGGTCTAATAGGGTCTTGCGGATCGGTGCGGAGGCGTTCGTACTTTTCTTCAAGAGGCTATAGGATGTTAGGAAACTACTCTTTATTCATCTCTTATCGTGCAGTTGATGGTATACTAAGTTCTTCCTTCTATTCTCTAATAGATGGTGAGGACGCGCACAGCAGACGTTCCAAACCCGGGAGGAGCTGCTCCCCGTATTGTTGGAGGCAGAGGTCGAGGTTGGGGGAGGGCACCGGCCCGCGGTAGGGGACGAGAGCACCCCAGAGTTGCCTAGGTAGCACCACCAGCAAATCCAGTGGAGGATCCCATCGTCGAGGAGTAGGGCGAGGTGCCCGCAGCGGAGCCAGCCCCGGTAAATTTCATGAAAGCACCAGGCTTTCATGAGATCATGGGTCGTATGTTGCGTTTCATGGATTTTATGACCCAGGCTAGTTTATTTCCAGTAGACCTAGCCACATCTCAGGCGGGAGGGGGAACACAGACCCCTACTGCTCAGGCTCTTAGGCATGCAGCTTCAGTGTATTAGACTCCGGGTAAACTACCCACGGAGGGGGCCCATCCAGTTGAAGTGGTTGTGCATAATCCTAGACCAGCTGCGAATGGCGATCCGCAAAAGCTATTGGTCAGATGGACTAGATTACACCCTCATGTCTTCGAAGGCGTGCTTCATGAGGACGCCTAAGACTCCATTGGTAGGTGCAGGGACAAACTGAAAAACATAAGGATATTGGAGTCTCACGGGGTGGACATCACTACTTTCCAGCTGGAGGGCAGGGCCCGTAGATAGTGGCAGTCTTATCTTCTTGGCAGACCAGCAGGTTCTCCTCCCATGACTTGGGGCCAGTTTACACAGCTTTTCTTGGATAGGTATATTCCACCATTCAAAAGAGAAGAGTTGCGGTATCAGTTTGAGTAGCTCGAGCGGGGTCAGATGTCAGTGACCGATTATGAGGCGAAGTTTTCTGAGTTGTCCCGCCATTAACTTATGATACTTCCTACTGATGCAAAGAGAGTGCGGACGTTTGTCTCGGGGTCGCACTCTGGTATTAGGGCTAATATGGACCAGGAGGTTGATATGGGGACTTCTTATCAGTTGGTAGTAGAGATTGCTCGGAGGATTGAGGGCCACCTTCAGAGGGGAAGAGAGCAAATGCAGCAGGACCAGAGGGCCCGTTTCTATGGAGAATTTAGAGGTGACCCGGCTTGGGGAAGAGGTCAGCTTGGTAGGGGCCAGCCCAGCAGACCCCCATATTCAGCACCACCACCTCCTCGAAGTGCTCTAGTGAGGCCTTATTTCAGTGCGATGCTAGAGAGTTCTTACTGCCCCCCAGCTATTCAGGGTTCCTCCGGCGGGTATTCTGGTCATCAAGGCTCTTCTAGTTCTTACTTCAGCGCCATGCCAGAGAGTTCATACCGTCCACCAGCTATTCAAGGTCCTTCCGGTAGGTCTTCAGGTCATCAAGGATAGAAGTCAGGGCAGCAGGTCACCGCACCGAGAGGTTGTTTTGAGTGCGGAGATCTTGGTCATGTGTAGAGATATTTCCCCAGGCTTCGGGGCAAGGTAGTCAATAGGGTCAGTAGCCCATGATTTCGGCTCCATCAGCCACGCCAGCTATCCGGCCGCTCAGAGGTGGAGGGCAAGCGGGTAGAGGTCATCCTAGAGGTGGAGGAAAGTCAGGTGGAGGCCAGCCAGCCGGTGCTCCAGCTAGATTCTATGATATTCCGACCAGACCAGATGTAATGTCCTCAGATGCCGTGATCACAGGCATCATTTCTATCTGCGGTAGGGATGCTTCAGTGTTATTTGATCCAAGGTCTACCTATTCATATGTATCATCTCTGTTTGCTCATTTCCTGGATATTCCTCATGAGTCCTTGGGTACTCCTATTTATGTGTCCACTCCTGTGAGCGATTATGTGGTTGTGGAATGGATCTATAGGTCTTCTGTGGCTATGATACCTGAGCAGACCTTTTGTTACTTGATATGACCGATTTTGAGGTCATCCTAGGCATGTATTGGTTATCTCCATATCACGCCATCCTCGATTGCCATGCCAAGACTGTTACTTTAGCGATGCTGGAGTTTCCCAGGTTGGAGTGGAAGGGTTTATCTGCCAGTACATCCAGTCGGGTTATCTCTTTCCCGAAGGCTCGACATATGGTCGATAAGGGTTTCTAGGCTTATCTAGCCTATGTTCGGGATACTACCATAAAGTCTTCGGCGATTGATTCAGTGCTAGTGGTCCGGGAGTTTGCTGATGTGTTTTCTTCTGACCTTCCAGCATGCCGCCAGATCGTGATATTGATTTTTGCATTGACTTGGCTCCAGGAACCCAGCCTATATCTATCCCACCGTACCGTATAACTCAGAAAGAATTGAAGGAGTTGAAGGAGCAGCTTGAAGAGTTGCTAGCAAAGGGGTTTGTTTGACCGAGTGTATCACCTTGGGGTGCACCAATATTATTTGTGAAGAAGAAGGATGCGACTATGCAGATGTGCATTGATTACCGTCAGTTGAACAAGGTCACCATTAAGAACAGGTACCCATTATCGCGCATTGATGATTTTTTTGACCAGTTGTAGGGTTCTAGGGTGTTTTCTAAGTTTGACTTGAGATCGGGGTACCATCAGCTGAATATTCGGAATGTTCTGAAGACTGCCTTTCCGTACTAGATATGGCCATTATGAGTTTCTAGTGATGTCCTTCGACTTGACTAATGCCCCAGCGGCATTTATGAACCTGATGAATAGGGTGTTCAGGCCTTATATAAATTCCTTTGTTATTGTTTTCATTGATGACATCTTGATTTACTCACGCATCTTGGGGGAGCACAAGAAGCATTTGAGGGTAGTGCTCCAGACTTTGCGGGAACAAAAGCTATATGCTAAGTTCTCCAAGTGTGAGTTTCGGTTGGATTCTGTGGCATTCTTGGGGAATGTTGTATCAGGCGAGGGTATTAAGGTGGATCCCAAGAAGATTGAGGCAGTTTAGAGTTGGCCTCGTCCTACTTCCGCGACCGAGATCAGGAGTTTCTTAGGGTTAGTAGGTTATTACCGCCAGTTTGTGGAGGGCGTTTCCTCCATTGCAGCACCTTTAACTAGGTTGACCCAGAAGGGTGCTCTATTCTGATGGTCCGATGATTGTGAGGCTAGCATTCAAAATCTCAAGACAGCTTTGACCACAACACCAGTTCTAGTGTTGCCTTCCGGTTCGGGAATATATATAATTTATTGTGACGTTTCACGCGTTGGCTTGGGTTGTGTGTTGATACAGGAGGGGCGAGTTATTGTATATGCTTCACGTCAGCTGAAGCCCCACGAGAAGAATTACCCTATGCACGACGTGGAGTTAGTCGCGATCATTCATGCTCTTAAGATTTGGAGGCACTATTTATATGGGGTGCCTTGTGAGGTTTACACTGATCACCGTAGTTTGCAGCACTTGTTCAATCAAAGGGAACTCAATTTGAGGCAGCGTAGATGGCTTAAGTTACTAAAGGACTATGACATCACTATTCTTTATCATCCAGGCAAGGCGAATGTAGTCGCGGATGCCTTGAGCAGGAAGGCAGAGAGTATGGGTAGTTTGGCATTCATTTCAGTAGAGGAGAGGCCACTGGCCTTGGATATTCAGTCCTTGGCTAACAGACTTGTGAGATCGGACATTTTAGAGCCCAGTCGAGTTCTGGCATGTGTTGTTGCTCAGTCTTCATTATTGGGGCAGATCAAGGCCAGACAGTTTGATGATCCTCACTAGGCATTTTTTAGAGAGGCGGTACTACAAGGTGGAGCCAAAGAGGTTTCTATTGGCGAGGATGGTGTCTTGCGACTCCAGGGTCGTATATGTGTTCCTAATGTCTATGGCTTAAGGGAGAGGATTATAGAAGAGGCACACAGTTCTCGGTATTCTATTCATCTAGGTACCACAAATATGTATCGGGATCTGAGATAGCACTATTGGTGGCGGGGGGATGAAGAAGGACATAGTTGAGTATGTTTCTAGGTGCCTAAATTGCCAGCAGGTTAAGTATGAGCACCATAGGCCAGGTGGTTTACTCCACCAGATAACTATACCAGAGTGGAAGTGAGAATGCATTACTATGGACTTCATAGTTGGTTTGTTGCGGACCTTGCGGAAGTTTGATGCAGTTTAGGTCATTGTGGACAGGTTGACCAAGTCGGCACACTTCATTTCGGTTGCCACTACTTATACTTCAGAGAGGTTGGCCCAGATTTACATTCGGAAAATAGTCTGGTTGCATGATGTGCCTGTTTCAATCAAATCGGATAGAGTCCCTCAGTTCACTTTGCGTTTCTGGAAAGTCGTACAAACTGAGACGGGCACCCGTGTGGAGCTCAGCACTGCATTTCATCCCCAGACTGACGGGCAGCCCGAGCGGACAGTTTAGATCTTGGAGGACATGCTTAGGGTTGTGTGCTTGACTTTGGGGGACAGTGGGATTAGTTCTTGCCCTTGGTCGAGTTTGCTTACAACAACAATTATCAGTCCAGCATCGAGATAGATCCATTCAAGGCTTTATATGGTCGGTGATGTTGTTCTCCCATAGAGTGGTTTGAGCCCAGCGAGGCTAAGTTATATGGTACAGATTTGGTGAAAGATGTCTTGGAAAAGGTAAAGTTTATTCACGAGCAGCTCCGCACAGCACCGCACACTCCAGACAAAAGAGTTACGCGGATCAGAAGGCGTGTGATGTGTCATTTATGGTAGGCGAGAAGGTTCTCTTGAAGGTCTCGCCGATGAAGGGTATTATGAGATTTGGGAAGAGAGGCAAGCTGAGCCCCAGGTTTATATGCATGTTCGAGGTGTTGAGGCGAGTTGGGGAGGTTGCTTCTGAGCTTTCCTTACCTCCCAACTTATCAGGGTTCATCCGGTACTTCACGTGTCTATGCTTCGGAGGTATCACGCCGACTTGTCACATGTGTTATATTTCAGCACCATCCAACTAGATGTGATTTTGGGTTATGAGGAAGAGCCAATTGCCATTGTTGCTAGACAGGATCGTCGGTTGATATCCAAGAGGATTTCCACGGTAAAGGTCCAGTGGAGGGGCCAACTAGTCGAAGAGGCAACTTCGGAGTCAAAGGAGGACATGCGGAGAAGATATCCACACTTATTCAGCACTCCAAGTATGATTCTAGACCCGTTCGAGGACGAACGTTTGCTTAAGAGATGGAGAATGTAACGACTCGACCGGTCGTTTTGCTTTCTAGAACCCCCGTTCCCCTAAATAAGGCTTCATGTAATTTCTTTTACTGATTTTTGACTTGCGGGGGTGGTTGGTTCGGGATTTGGAAGAGTTTGGGTTAAAATCGGAACACTTGGTTCCTTAAGGTTGGCTTAAAAGGCCAAGCTTGACTTCGGTCAACATTTTGAGTAAACGACCTTGGAATCGGGATTTGTCTGCTCCAATAGGTTTGTTTGATGATTTCGCACTTGGGCGTATGCTCATATTGGGTTATGGATGACCCGGGAGCGTTTCAACGCCTAATATCGAAAGTTGGTTCTTGAAGGCTTCAAGAGTTCTTTAAATTTGGTTTGGAACGTGTTTTGATGATATCGAGGTCCAAATGGAATTCTGATATCGGAAATAGTTTTGTAATGTCATTTAAGACTTGCACGCAAAATTTGGTGTCATTCCGAGTTGATTTGATAGGAATCGGACGAGCGGAAGTCTTTTTACAAGTTTTTGAGTTCATGAGTCAATCCATGCGTTTTGGCGTCCGATTCATGGTTTTTGATGTTTTTTCAATATTTTGACCACTCGAACGAGTTTTTATGAGGTTATTAGACTTGTGTGGGTAGTTGGTGTGGAGCCCCGAGGGCTCGGGTGTGTTTCACATGTGTGGTAGGAGTTGAAAACACTCCAGTTTTCTGGTCTCTCTTGGGAGCTGTTGCAAGTCTCGCAAATGCAAGAATTTGTTCGCATTTGCGAATAACGCATATGAGAGGAAGGCTTTCCAATTGAGAAGAAGCCTAAGATGGGCAGTGATCGCATTTGCGACTTTTCGATCGCATTTGCGACCCCAGCAGAGTCCGTATTTGCGACCCCAATTGTCGCATTTGCGACCCTTGTAGAGGGAGCCCAGGTTCGCATTTGCAATGCTTTTGTCGCATTTGTGACTATCACGACCCGAATTACCCTCCGAACGGTCTCGTGAGGGCACCTAGTCGCTACGACTAGGTAAGCCTAAAACATGCGGAAAATAAAGCAATATAACAATAGAAATAGAAAGGAAGAAGAAAAATATATAACTCAGTCGCTCGGCATTTAAAACTTTCACTTCCTAAAACCCGGAACGTCACAATAATCACAAGATCTGTACTAATGTAGTTCTATACAATGGAATAAGGGAAAATGTATATAATTCTCCTATGCATATACTAGAGTAGAAGGGGACTCGTGGGATTCTGCGGACGCGGCAGAATTACCTCGCGGTCTCTTGGCAGCTGCTAAAATACTCCTAGCCAAAATGATGTGTATTGGTATCTGGATCTACACATGGAAAACATGTGCAGGAAAGGGCATGAGTACTCCACAATTGGTACCCAGTAAGTGCCAAGCCTAACCCCAGTCAGGTAGTGACGAGGTCAGGTTAAGGCTCTACTGGATGTTTATAGTAAAACAGTTCAAAAATCTAAGGAGAGATAGATAACAAACTAAAGCAAAACAGTAGAAGCAGTAAAATTGCAGAGAATAGTAAAAGAGAACCCTCGGCTCAGCACAACGTATATCTCAATAACAAATATGCAATGCAGTACAGGGGGGAAGCTCCCGGAACCTCGTCCGTAGTCCCAATTTAAATATGTTATGCAGTACAAGGGGAAAGCTCCCGGAATCTCGTCTGTAGTCCCAATGTAAATATGCAATGCAGTACAGGGGGAAATCTCCTGGAATCTAGTCTGTAGTCACAATTTAAATATGCAATGCAATGAATACAGGATACAGTGTATTTGAACAGTTCAGGAGGAAATCACGGGCAAATATGGATAAAACTACCTAAACATGGTACAAATATTAACAAATAGGAGTAACTCAAGTAAGATAGGTAGACATGTTCCTTCCTAAGCTACACTACACAGTTAGTACAGGAAACAGTGAAATAGGGATGAATGATTTATGTCATGAAGGAAAAACTGGAGTCTTAGCAACAATAGCCCGTGTACGCACTCGTCACCTCACGTACACGGCACTCATATAACAAAAACAATATCAAAACAACCTAAGGGGAAGTCCCCAACACAAATTTAGGCAAGCCACTTACCTCGACGGTGCTACTCAACCCAAAATCACACTCTTGCCACGAGTATCCGACTTCGGGTGGCCCAAATCTATTAAATTCGATTGCATAATATAAATAACACTTCAAGGAATCCAAATACCTAAATAGTTCGAAGCTAATACGCGAAATTAGGAAATTCTCCCAAAATGTCCCCCAGGCCCACGTCTCGAAAACGGATTCCGAACACTTACAATTACAATTACAAATTCTGAACACTCATTCACACACGAACTCACTCGAACAAGAATCATCAAAATCCGACGTCTAAATCTCCCCAAATCCTCAGATTTCTACTTGAGGAAGTTTCATCCCAATTTCATGGGTTTTCATCCAAATTCATTGATTACATTGAGGAAATTGATAGATATTAATGGTATACAAGTGAATTAAGGTTAGGAAACGTTACCTACGAACCTTCTCTTCGAAACCCACTGAAAATCGCCAAAACCCAAGCTCTAAATCGCTTTTGAAGTTCTGAATTTCAAACCCTCGGAATTTTGTATAAACAGCCCAGGGATACCACACCTGCGGTACTGCACATGCAGAAAATCCATCGCAGGTGCGGATAGCCACTTAACAGGGCTGGGCCGCACCTGCGGTTACTTGGCCGCATCTGCGGTCCCGCACCTGCGGAACACAGACCGCATCTGCGATCACTGGAAGCCCCTGCCTAAATTCCACATCTGCGATCCCCAACTCCGCAACAGAGCTAACGGAGTCAACAAAATTCCATTCCGGATCCGTCTTCACACAGTTCTAACTACGGCCCGATTTCTTAAGCTAAATTTCACATTATGTGTCCAAAATCACTCTGAATTTCACCACTCAACGTTTCGACAAGTTCTAATAGCATAATTAAGCATGGGAGAAGCACATATTAGGGGATCGGGGTGCTAACTCTCAAAACGACCAACTGGGTCGTTACAGCGACCTTCACATTTGCAAACCAGATGTCGCAAATACGACATCTAAGACTTGTGTACAGCTTATTAAATGCGGGACTTAGACCATTTAGTTCATTTTCTTTCAACTTTTTGGGCGCTTTTTGGAGCTTTTAGAAGAGGGTTTTCACTTAGCACTTTGAGGTATGTAATTTCTACACAACATGAGTTAAATACATAGATTATGGGTAGATTAACATGTGAAAATTGGTGAAATCAAAGGTTTAAATGAAAACCTAGGTTTTTTGGGAAAACAATTGAGATTTGACCACGAAAATGGTTATGGAATTTCATAAAAATCATATATTTATGTTCCTAAGGTTATGGGTAACAACTTTCTTCGAAAATTTCCGGAATCCGGGCATGTGGGCCCGGGGGTGCATTTTAGGAATCTTACAATTTGGGTTGGGTTATCACTCTAATAGTAGAAATATGAACTTTTGAGCTTAGATTGATTAGTTTATGTAATGTTTGACTAGTTTCGAGTCGTTTGGCGTCAAATTTGGAGGTTTGAGCGCATTCTTGAAGTGGGAAGTAGGCTTGAGACGAGGTAAGTCTCCTTTTTAACCTTGTGAGAGGGAATTAACCCCATAGTCGAATTAAATAAATATGTGTACCTATTTGGGGGGGAGGCTACGTACGTACGAGGTGACGGGAGTCCGTACATAGCTACTATTATGCTATTGTCAGGGTAGTTTAGGACCCGCATCATGCTTTATTTGAAATGTTTTTGTCCTTGTTAATTGGATTACTTGAGTCATGTTAGAATTTGATAAAGGGATTCGTTAAAGTCTAAGTTCACCTATTTGAAGAATTTATTGGAATATTTGACTGTAAAATGAGAAATTGTGTTTCCTTGAAAATAATCTATTTGTGGATCAGGACAAACGCCTCAGTAGTAAATAGATGCATCTATGATTCGAGCCGTTCGACCCTCCGGCAGTGCACATTTTAATATTATGTTGGACCGGGACATACGACCTCGCCATAACTTGTGCATGATAATTCTTTGGTACACTCTATGATTGTTATTGCTTAAATGTCTTGAAATGTAAATTGTTGTATGACAGTCCCGAAATTAGCCTTATATTTGTGAAAGAAGGACTTGTATTTTTTCTGTTCTTGAGCCTTCAGTATTATTCACGCAAATCCATGCTTAGTATAACATAATATATTATTGCTAGCCCTAGTGAGTGTCAAGTCGACTCCCCGTCACTACTTCTTCGAGGTTAGACTGGATACTTACTGGGTACATATTATTTATGTACCCATACTACGCTTCTGTACATAATTGTACAGGATCTGAGGCTGGTGCATCTAGTTACCCGCCCAGTGCACATACCTGATATTGGTCTGAGACTTCATGGTGAGTTGTCCCCTTCTGAGCCGTTCAGCAGCATTGTCGGAGTTCCTCTTTTGCTTATATCTGTCTATACTATTCCAGACAGTAGGATAGTCATCTTTTGTACATTCTACTAGTTGCCCACATACTTATGACACTGGATCTTGGCACACACATTAGTGTACTACTATTTTTGGGTTGTATTTATATTGTTATGATCCGCTTTTGTTTGCCTTACAATTTGTTATTTACCCAGATGTTTTGAATTCAAGTAAAGTTAGTTGTTGGAATTTCTTAATATAATTGGAAAAACCGCTAAGTTTTTCATGGTTGGCTTGTCTAGCAACGGTGTTGGACGTCATCACGACCTGACATGGAGTTGGGTCGTGACAGTATACGCCCAAGTCCAAAATCACCATCCGGGCCTAATGAAACCATCAAAACTCCGTTTTGGGGTCAAATTCCCAAAAATCAAACTTGGTCAACTCTTCCAATTTAAAGCTTAAATTATGAAATTCATTCTTCCAAATCGATTCCGAATAACCTGAAAACAAAAATCGATGATTCACATAAGTTGTAATACATCATACGGAGCTACTCATGCCCTCAAACTACTGAGCGAAGTGCAAATGCTCAGAACGACCGGTCGGGTCGTTACATACAGAATGCATGGAAACAAGAAATTTGACGGCGTATATACACTCGTCACCTTGCATATACGTTGTTACACATGTAATTCACATACCACATAGCTCAAGGGTTCCTAATTCCCTCAAATTAAGGTTAGACCCAACACCTACCTCACTCCGCAATTAACTCAAAGTTCAACCACGACCTTGCCTTTCGAACAAGTCACCAAACCAACTAAATCTAGCAAATTATTAAACAAACGATTCAAAATAAGCCTTAGAAACTACCCACCAATGAAAAAGGTTCAATTTAGATCATTATTGAATAAGTCAACCCAGGTCTGTTTGGTCAAAATCGAAATTCGGACCAAAACCCGAATACCTATTCACCCCGAGCCTAGTTATGTAATTTGTTTTGAAATCTGACCTCAATTCGAGGTCTAAATCCAAAAATTATAAAAATAACTAATTTTACCACAAATCCCTAATTTCTACCATAAAAATCCTAGATTTGATGTTGAAAACTTATGAAATTTATTGGATAATTGAAAAGAAGTAGATTAAAGTCACTTACCAACAAATTTAGGAAGAAAATCTTTTGGGAAAATTACCTCTAAGGTGTTTAGGGTTTAGAGTTCGAAAGAAATGAGCTAATTCACATTTTCCCCTCTTTCACCAGCTACAGTTGTTGCAGTTGCGACACAATGTTTGCAATTGCGATGATCGCAAAAGCTTTCAACCCTTCACAAATGCGAAAAAGTCATTGAGCCTGTTTCGTCTCAAATGCGAACCAAGGTTGTCCGATGCGAACAATACTTCGCAAAAGCGAAGTTGTACCAAGTCAGTTGGTGGTCGAAATTGTGAAGAATTTCTTGCAAATGCGAACTCTTCCTAACCCAGCCCATGCTTGCAAATGCGACTCATTGTTTGCAAAAGCGAGGCTCGCATTTGCGAGCCAGACCTTGCATATGCAAGATCTACAGTCCAGCACCAGAAACAAACATCCATTAGCTATTCTTCTAAGTCCAAAATCACTCTAGCCTATCTGAAGCTCACCCGAGCCCCTCGGGCTCCAAACCCGACATGCACACAAGTGTAATAACATCATACAAACTTGCTCTTGCGATCCAAACATCAAATAACACCTAGAACTGTGAATCGGACACCAAAATAAATTAAGTTTTCAAAGAAACTTAAGAACTTTCAATTTTCAACCGGATCGTCCGAATCACGTCATATCAACTCTGTTTTGCACCAAATTTTGCAGACAAGTCATAAAATACTGAAAGGAACCTACACCAAGTTCCGAAACTCTTATTTGAACTAGGTAGCCACAAATTCAACATATAGTCTAACTTAGGAATTCTTTAAACCTTTAAACTTCTCGTTTTCAACAAACAAGTTAGGGACATCCGAACTTTATTACGGGCATACGCCCAAGTCCTGAATCACGATGCGGACCCACTGAGACTGTCAAAACACTAATCTGGGTCCATTTACATGAAACGTTGACCGTAGTCAACTCAAATGCGTTTTTAAGGCTAAGTTTCACTTTTTCATAGATTTTTTACATAAACATTTTCGGAAAAAGATAAGGATATCAAATTGAGGAAGGCTAAACGGAGCTAGGTCTTGGAGCGCAGAAATAAAAGGTAAAGCTATAGATGACCTATCGGATAATCACTTTAGGTAAAAAATCAATATGCATAACGCAATGGGAGAGACATTAATCCCATAACCCCGGAATAATTCCATCTCATTGAATTCTTTCTAAGTGTTTGTTTTCTCAACTTGCAATCTTATTTTTTATTTTCTTATGTTGTAATTTAGTTAATAAAAATCGCAATCACCTTCTTCACAACCACTTGAGCAATAAATTTATAAATAGTTTAAATTTGGACAATAGTTGATCATAAATCCTAATGAGAACGATACTTTCTTATCACTTTATTACTTGTCGAACGCATATACTTGCGTGTGTGTTTGGACTCAACTAGTTTTTGGTGTCATTGTCGGGAACTTAGAAATTAGCTATTTTTCTGTATAAGCTTTTATTTGTTATTGTTGAGATTTTATTTGTTTTACTGTTTGTAACTCTACAGGTGTCCATATTGAATGCTAAGAAGAAGTAACAAATTGAATGATCTTCCACCTTTTGATCCTAAACTCGAAAGACTCCTCCACAGGTTAAGGAGGGAGGCAGAAGCAAGAGTAAGAACTCCAGAGTTGGGCGTAATAGTTGTTGCGCCCTATTTTGCACTAGACAAAACAAGATTCAATTTGCGGTTTCTCTGTTGTTGATGAAAGATAGTTGCCACATAATATTTAAAGGTATATTATGGTTCCTATTTAATTACTAAGTTATATTTTTATTCGTCAACTAACCGGTGAGATTATGGGTAAGGGTTCTTGTTATTCTAAGGGGAAGGTGTTAGGCACCCCTTAAATTCCATCCGAGGTAGCTCCATATGACTTAAACTAATTTTAAGGGATCAGTTATTTGTACAATGCTTAATTACTATTAAAGAGCACGACTTACTACATATCTAAGGGAAAGTATGTTACTGGTAAAAACAATGTGAGACCTTTAAAAAAAGATGTGAATTTTCTTAAGAGTATAGGGGGCATGTTAAAAGAGTTTCGAAATATGTATGTAAGTGGTTCATATTCTTATAAAGCTTGTGAAAAGAGGATAAGTTATGAAAACAACTTATTTAGGGAATAGGTGTTCATATAACTCTAAAAGATATTTGTAAGAAAGTGAGCCTAAATATATACCTTGATTTGAAGATTTAAAGAAAGATCATTTTGTTGGAAATCCTTTAAGACGGCAGTTCTTCATTGTTTGCGAAAATTCTGATTTTTGCCTCACGATGGTAAAGCTCGAAATTCATTTCTAATTTCCTTTTGAAAATGGGCCGCTATTTCTACTAAGTTCTGGGCTTCAAAAATATTTTAAGAAAAGGAAAGTGAGCGAGAACATAGTAACGATATAAGTAAATTATAATTAGCAAAGTGAGGATAAATTACCAACTAGTTCCTTTAAAATCATATATTATTTAAAACTTTCCTATGCTTCAATATGATATTAAAGCATGAAGATAAAATACGTAATCTAATATATAAGGGTTAAATACATGACAACAAAAATGCGACAAAGCAACAAAGCAGTAGATAAAAGTAATGAAGCAGTAAACTAGATTAAGGAAGCAATAAATAATAACAAAGTAATTGAGGGAAAGAACACTAGACTCTGGTAATTGGGCCCCAAGAAGTCACGCCCAGCAGTAAAGAGATGCACCTACGGCTGATGTTGGACTTTCCCAAAAAAATAACAAGGTTGGGATTGGGCCTGAATCTAAATATAAATATATATATATATATATATTTATATTTAGATTCAGGCCCAATCCCAACCTTGTTATTTTTTTGGGAAAGTCCAACATCAGCCGTAGGTGCATCTCTTTACTGCTGGGCGTGACTTCTTGGGNATATATATATATATATATATATATATATATATATATATATACACACACATAAATTAGTCTAAGGCTATGAGAAATTATACTAATGTGGTAGTTATAACATGGCAAATAATTTACATTGAAACATTTCGTTGTTATTAAGCAATAAACCCCCAAGGAACCAAAAGTTTCGATGAATTAAGGGCTAAGGAGGGAGTTCTACTCAAGGTCGATGTCCTCTTTGAATCCCCTGACACTTCAAAGTTTCCAAGGGACTCAAGACCCAGGGCAATGCTTGTGTCAGGGAGAGCGGCCCAACCTAGGGTCAAACCCCACTCCTAAATAATCCTATCCACTTACGACTTATTTTTCCTTACGGGTTTAAATGACAATGAGGCTCTTTCAATATAAACTAAATGTTAAAGTATAACTTACCCCAAAAGTATACTCTCCCTTCTAACAGAATAACATAAGGGCACACAGGCTACATTTGACACCAAATAATAATACATATTAGGTAAATCTAAAGGTCATACTTCGAGCACACATATGAGAGAAGCAGAAACATTATAACATATCGTTATAGTGTCTAACACTAGGGAAATACACTTAAAGTGAAGGTAAGGAATACAGAATTCATACAGACAACAATACAGATATTCTTGCCTAACTGTGAGTTGATTTTCTTAAGTACTACCCTTAGCACGTGCATCGACTGACCACACTACTTGGGTTTCTTAGAAACCATCAATGAGGGTTCAAACAAACAATCATACCAAATAGCTTTACATGCATTATCAAAAGTAGTAGAAACATTATCAAGGTTATTAATAGGATCATAGGTTATAGATTCAACATGGGGTTCCTAAAGATGTTCTGACAGAGTCCTCCTCATAAATGCACTAATCTTAAACAAACTATTATGCTTAGGTAGTATCAAACAAGGAATTTACACAAGGTTTAAGAATTAGATTCAATTTCAAATTAACAATAAGGAGAGGACTCAAGGTAGTTCAAAACACAACAAGGAGTCAGGAAGCCAAACAGCGGAACATACAATACTCAGTCAGTTATATAAACACTTCAAGTGAGGTTGATTTCATAGAGACATGGAAGCTTTGAATATTATGGAACCAAGTTAAACATGTCATGCAGGGAGAGGGGTTACAGATAAAGAAAATACTATACCAAGACAAGTTTAACTCAGGTATATAGTCTAAATTAGTATCTAAATGTGAAGTACTCATACTCAGCTTATAAAAATTATCACTTGACTTGTAACTATAATGACCAAGTCCTCTTTTATGGAAGATAATTTAATGATAACTAGACATAAAATTAACAGAATCAGCAGTGTTAACTAAAGTATTAAGGAAACATAATAGCTCTACACCAAATAGGTTTTGACTTAAACATGTAACTAAAGGTTTTAACTAACATGAGACAACCAATGTGATGACCCAAAAGGTCATCCCGTGTATTTTTAGTAACTATGTGTCTGGAGGTCGTGAAAACCTCCTTCTATCTTACCTCGATTTGCGTGCGCAGCCCGAGTGTGTAGCCAGGAAGCCTTGATGTAAAAAACTGAGGAAAGTAGCAATTTTCAATTCGAAATGTGAATAAAGTTGACTTTGGTCAACATTTTTGGTAAACGGATCCAGACCTGTGATTTGACGATCCAGGAGGGTCCGTAGGAAAATATGGGACTTGGGTGTATGCCCGGAATCGAATTCCAAGGCCCCAAGTCCGAGAAATGAATTTTTAAGAGAAATTGTTTTCTGAAAAATATAAAAGTTTTTGAAAGTGAAATGTTATGTGAAACCTGTGGTATCGGACCCGTATTATGGTTCCAAAGCCCGGTACAGGTTCGATATGATTTATATGTGTTGTCTGTAAAGTTTGGTAAGAAACGGAATCCATTTGACGTGATTCAGACCTAAAATGCAAAAACATTGATGTTTAAAGAAGTTTTGAGAAATTTCAATAATTTTGAGGTTTAATTCGATGTTTATGATGTTATTTTGGTGATTTGATTACACGAATAAGTCCGTAGGATATTTTCGAGGTTGTGTGCACATTTGGTTTGAAGTTCCGAGGGCTCGGGTGAGTTTCGGGTAGGTCCCAGGATATTTTTTAGGCTTAAAACATAGTTTTTGCAGGTCAGAGAAGTCAGATCTCTGAACCCGCCAGCAAGGTCCGCGGTCGTTTCTATGCGGTTCGCGGAAGGGACTTTGCAGTCGCGGTCGTTTCTGTGCGGTCCGCGGAAGGGCCTTTGCGGCCGCAGTCATTTCTGTGCGGTCCGCAGAAGGGCCTTTGCGGCCGCGGTCATTTTTCTGCGGTCCGCAGAAGGGCCTTTGCGGCCGCGGTCATTTTTTTGCGGTCCGCGGTGGCGGCCTGGGGGGGTTATATTTAAACAGGATTTCAGTTATTTTTCATTTTTTCAAAACCCTAAAAACATAAGAGGCGATTTTACAAACACACTTTCTTCTCCAAAACATTAGTAACTGATTTCTAACTCATTTTCTTTACTCCTTAACTTCTTTTTACAAGATTTCATCCTAGAATCTAGGGTTTTCATGGTGGAATTGGGAATTTTGGGTAAAACCTAAGAATATTGAAATTTGGGGATTTAGACCTCAAATTGAGGTCGGATTCCAAAACCATTTATATATCCGGGCTCGTGGGTGAATGGGTCATCGGGTTTTGGTCCGAATTTCGGATTTGGATCGAGCGGACCCAGGGTCGATTTTTGACTTTTTGGGGNGTGTTTGGCCTAACCGTAGCTTGAGGGAATAGGTGTTGAGTCTTATTTTCTACGTGTTTATTCCATGTCCAATGTATAGGTGAGGTGACGAGTACCTATATGTTGTCGTCAAGCATGCCCGTGAGTAGAATATGAGTAATTATGTAATTTTCATTGAGGTTTATTGTGTTTAATATCAATTGGCAGTTATTCATTGAGGGAAATTCTTGGTTGTGAATACTGTTGAGTATTTGATCGGTTGAGAAATATTTTGTTAAATTATACACTTGTGTAGGATTGGTTATAGATGTGTCCCTTGTCGGGACGGTATTATTTCTGTTGATTACTCCTTTGCATTTATGGTTTCTTATTGTTGATTTTCTTGCCAAACTGTTGTTTTTGATATTTATGCACGAGGGGACATTCCGTGCCATGTATATGTTATTTATGCACGAGGGGACATTTCGTACCATGTTTATGTTATTTATGTACGAGGGGACATTTCGTACCGTGTTTATGTTTATTTATGCACGAGGGGATATTCCGTGCCCTGTTTATGTTTATTTATGAACGAGGGGACATTCCGTGCCGTGTGATTGATATTTATGCACGAGGGGACATTCTGTGCCGTGTTGTTGATATTTATGCACGAGGGGACATTCCGTGCCATGTTATGTTTATTTATGCACGAGGGGACATTCCGTGCCGTGTTGATGATATTTATGCACGAGGGGACATTCCGTGCAGTGATTATGATGTTTTATGCACGAGGGGACATTCCCTGCCGTGTTTATGTTACTTTAGCACGAGGGGACATGTCGTGCCGTTTCTTTTCACTTGTTTATTTTGTGTTGTTAATCCTCGTTGTTATTTTTGATATTTGCATTGCTGCCTCATTCTTTCATTTCAGTATTTGCTACCTCTTTTCCTCAGCATGTAATTCCCCTGATTGTTGTACTTAACTGCTTATTTCCTGCCGTTATTTCTGTTAAATTTTATTTAAACTGCACTGGTGATATTGTTTGTCGTGTCCTAGCCTCGTCACTACTTCGCCGAGGTTAGGCTCGGTACTTACTCAATACATGGGTCGGTTGTACTGATGCTACACCTGCACTTATTTATGTTGTGCAGATCTCGGTACCGGACCCAGTGGACACTGAGCTAGCTTGCTCCCTTCGGTACATCAGGCGACACCGAGGTAGTCCTGCAGACGTCCGCGGGCCTTGGCATCACCTCCTATCTTAATTATTTCCTGTCTTTACATCTTTCTGAGACACAGTAGTACTTCATTTGTTCAGACCTATACTTGTAGTATTCATAGACAGTCCGTGAAATTGTGACACCAAATTCTGGGAAGTTTATTGTGGAAATTGTAATAGTATTTAATTAGATTTTTAGCTTTCATTTGTTCCGCATTTTATTTATTCCAATCTTGTATATCACCTATCAATTGTTAAAAATAAGGAAAGAAGTTAGAATAACCAGTAACGTTGGCGTGTCTAGCTGGTTCAACGTTAGGCGCCATCACGGTCCCGACGGTGGGATTTCGGGTCGGGACAAGTTGGTATCAGAGCACTAGGTTTCCTAGGTCTTACAATTCACGGACAAGCTAGGGTAAAGTCTGAAGGATCGGTACAGAGACGTTTGTACTTGTCCCCAGAGGATGCAAAGTTAGGAATAACTTCACATCTCTTCTTCTCTGTCGTGCGATTTGAATTCTAAATGCTAATTGAACTTCTATTTCATTCTCTCGTAGATGGCAAGAACACGTGCTTCCTCATCTACCGATCAGCAGCCCGATCCTCCAGTTGCAGATCCTACGAGGGGCCGAGGACGAGGCCGAGGCCGTGCTAGAGGCCGAGGCAGGGGCAGGGCTCAGCCCAGAGCAGCAACCCCAGTAGAGGACCCACAGGTAGATTTTGCCGGTGAGGTTCCTGCTTAGACGGTTCCGGTCGGACCAACCCAAGTCCTATAGGGGTTCATTGCCACCCCGGTACTTTAGGGCGCTCTGGTCCGCTTAGTGGGTCTTATGGAGATCGTGGCTCAGTTTGGTCTACTTCCTACAGCACCAGCCATCTCTCAGGCTGGGGGAGGGGCCCAGACTCCTGCTACCCGCACATCAGAGCAGTTAGCTTCACAGTTCCAGACTCCAGCACCTCATACAGCTGGAGTAGCTCAGTCGGGTATTGTGGCACAGGCAGTTGAGGGAGCAGCTATGTCTGCCGATGCATTGTGGAGATTAAACCAGTTCACCAAGTTATTTCCTACTACTTTCACTGGTGCACCATCAGAGGACCCCCAGGATTTCTTAAACAGTTGCTACGAGGTTCTTTGGAACATGGGAATTGTGGAAACCAATGGGGTCGATTTTACTACATTCCATCTTTCGGGTACCGCCAAGACTTGGTAGAGGGATTTTTGTTTCACCACGCTAGTTGGATCTTCGCCGTTGTCTTGGGATCAGTTCTCCGAGTTGTTCTTGGAGAATTTTATACCAGTTACCCAGAGAGAGGATCTTCGGAGGCAATTTGAGCATCTCCAGCAAGGCTCTATGACAATTACCCAGTATGAGACCAGGTTCATCACTTTGGCCCGACATGCTATAATGATACTCCCCACTGATCAAAGAGGGTGAGGAGGTTTATTGAGGGACTAGCTCAGCCGATTAGACTTCAGATGGCCGGGGAGACAGGTACTGATATTTCATTTCAGGAGGGGACCAATGTGGCCAGGCGGATTGAGATGGTCTTATCACAGGGCAGTGGTCAGGGGTCTGACAAAAGACCTCGCCATTTCGGTCGATTTAGTGGTGCCTCATCTGGAGGCAGAGATTCCTTTGGCAGAGGTCATCCTCCTAGACCATTCCAGTCGGCACTTTAGGTATCCCGCAGTGCACCATCAGCTCCTATCAGTGCAGTGTCGCTTTAGAGCTTCCAGGGTGGTTATTCTGGTCAACAGGGACAGTTTCATGTCCAGCTGTCTCAGCAACCGAGATCTTGTTTCACTTGTGGTGTTCCAGGGAACATTTCCAGGTTTTTCCCCCGAGCTTCTGGTGGTTCTCAGTATCAGGGTTCCCGTGCTATGGTTCCCGCACCAGGTGTACCCCACCCCCTCAGCCAACTAGGGGTGGAGTTCGAGAAGCCAGAGGTGGAGGCCAGACAGTTAGATGCGGAGGACAGGCTATGAGGGGTAGAGGTCAGCCCGCAGTAGGTCGACCTAGGGATGTTCAGATTGGTGGGGCTCAGCCCCGATGCTATGCCATTCTCGCCAGACTTGAGGCGGAGGCCTATGATGCAGTCATTACAGGTATGGTTTCAGTTTGCAGCAAAGATGCTTCGGTTTTGTTTGATCTAGGGTCTACATTTTCCTACGTGTCCTCATATTTTGCTCCTTGTCTGATTATGCCCCGTGATTCCCTGAGTACTCATGTATATGTATCTACACTGGTTGGTGATTCTATTGTGGTAGATCGAGTCTATAGTTCATGCTTAGTGGTTATTGGTGGTCTTGAGACCCGTGTAGATCTGTTACTTCCGGATATGGTTGATTTCAATGTCATTTTGGGGATGGAGTGGTTATCTCCCTATCATGCTATTCTGGACTGTCATGCCAAGAATGTGACCTTGGCCTTACCGAGAGTACCTCGATTGAAGTAGATGGGGACTCCTAGTCATTCTTCCGTTAGAGTTATTTCATATATGAAGGCTCGGCGCATGGTCGAGAAGGGTTGTTTGGCCTATTTGGCCTATGTTCGTGATTCTAGTGCCGAGGTTCCTTCCATGGAGTCTGTTCCCATTGTTCGTGAGTTTCCAGAGGTATTCCCTGCTGACCTGCCGGGTATGCCACTCGACAGGGATATTGACTTTTGCATTGATTTGGCTCCAGGCACTCATCCCATTTCTACCCCGCAATATCGTATGGCCCTGCCAGAGCTGAAGGAGTTGAAGGATCAGATTTAGGATTTGCTAGATAAGGGCTTTATTAGACCTAGCGTTTCTCCTTGGGGTGTGCCAGTGTTGTTTGTTAAGAAGAAAGATGGCACAATGAGAATGTGCATTGATTACCGGCAATTGAACATGGTTACTATCAAGAATAAGTATCCCTTGCCGAGGATTGATGATTGTTCGACCAGCTTCAGGGTGCCACAGTGTTTTCCAAGATTTACTTGAGATCTGGCTACCATTAGTTGAGGATTAGGGCGTCTGATGTCCCTAAAACAGCCTTTCGCACTCGGTATGGGCATTATGAGTTCTTGGTGATGTCATTTGGGTTGACAAATGCCCCAGTTGTCTTTATGGAGTTGATGAATCGAGTGTTCAGACCCTATTTGGATTCGTTTGTTATAGTCTTCATTGATGATATTTTGATTTACTCCCGCAGCCGAGAGGAGCATGAGCAGCACCTTTGAGTCATCCTTCATACTCTGACGGACAATCAGTTGCATGCCAAATTTTCGAAGTGTGAGTTCTGGTTGAGTTCGGTTGCATTTTTCGGCCATGTTGTGTCGGCCGAGGGTATTCAGGTGGATCCCAAGAATATTTCAGCAGTCAGATATTGGCCTAGACCCACCTTAGCTACGGAGATTCGGAGTTTCTTGGGCTTAGCGAGTTATTATCACTGCTTTGTGGAGGGTTTTTCATCTATCGCAGCCTTGATGACCAGGTTGACTCGGAAATGTGCTCAGTTCAGGTGGTCGTATGATTGTGAGGTGAGCTTTCAGAAGCTCAAGACAACCTTGACCACGGCACCGATGAGAGTTTTGCCCACAGGTTCAGGGCCATATACCGTGTATTGTGATGCTTCACGGGTTGGACTTGGTGCAGTGTTGATGCAGGATAGCAAGGTTATAGCTTATGCTTCACGTTAGTTGAAGGTTCATGAGAAGAACTATCCAGTTCACGATTTAGAGTTAGCAGCCATTGTCCATGCACTGAAGATTTGGAGGCATTATCTGTACGGTGTGTCTTGTGAGGTGTTCACATATCATAAGAGTGTGCAGTATCTGTTCAAGCAGAAAGAGTTGAATATGAGGCAGAGAAGATGGTTGGGGTTGTTGGAAGACTATGACATTACCATATTATATCATCCAGGGAAGGCCAATGTGGTGGTCGATGATTTGAGCCGGAAGTCAGTCAGCATGGGTAGTCTTGCTTATATACTGGTCGGAGAGCGACCACTTGCTTTAGATGTTCAGGCCTTGGCCAATCGGTTCATGAGATTGGAGGTTTCAGAGATTGGCGATGTTTTGGCTTATATTGTGACACGTTCTTCATTGTTTGATCGTATTCGAGACAGGTAGTATGATGATCGTCATTTACGTGTTCTCAGGGATACAGTTTGGCACGGGGGTGCCAAGCAGGTTACGGTTGATGATGATGGAGTCTTGAGGATGCAGGGTCGTATCTGTGTGCCTATGTTGATGGGATTCATGAGATGATATTGCAGGAGGCCCATAGTTCCCGGTATTCCATTAATCTGGGCGCCGAAAAGATGTACCAGGATTTGCGGCAGCATTACTGGTGGCGGAGGATGAAGAAAGATATTGTGGAATATATAGCTCGGTGCCTGAACTGTCAGGAGGTTAAGTACGAGCACCAGAGACTTGGTGGTTTGATGCAGCAGATTGAGCTTCCCGAGTGGAAGTGGGAGAGTATTACCATGGATTTTGCGGTTGGGCTCTCACGGACTCAGTGGATGTTTGATGCGGTGTGGGTCATTGTGGATAGGCTGACCAAGTTAGAACACTTCATTCCTATATCAGTTTCGTATTCTTCGGAGAAGTTGGCAAAGATCTACATCAGGGAGATTGTTCGCCTGCATGGTGTGCCCGTGTCCATTATTTCTGACCGAGGTACTCAGTTTACCTCCCATTTCTGGAGAGTATTTCAGCGTGAGTTGGGCACACGGGTTGAGTTAAGCATAGCATTTCATCCTCAGACGGACGGACAGTCCGATCGTACTATTCAGATCTTGGAGGATATGTTGGGGGCATGTGTCATTGACTTTGGAGGTTCATGGGACCAGTCTTTTCCTTTAGCCGAGTTTGCCTACAACAACAGCTACCAATCGAGCATCCAGATGGCTCCTTATGAGGCATTGTATGGTAGGCGATGTCGGTCGCCAGTTGGGTGGTTCGAGCCGGGAGAGGCTATATTATTGGGTTCAGATATTGTCCAAGATGCCTTGGACAAGGTGAAGATCATTCAGGATAGACTTCGTACATCTCAGTCCAGGCAGAAGAGTTATGTTGACCGTAGAGTTCGTGATTTGGCATTCATGATTGGTGACCGGGTATTGCTTCGGGTGTCGCCCATGAAGGGGGTGATGAGGTTCGGAAAGAAAGGCAAGTTGAGCCCTAGGTACATTGGTGCATTTGAGATTCTTGATAAGGTAGGAGAGGTGGCCTACAGACTTGCTTTGCCACCGAGTTTATCAGTAGTGCATCCGGTGTTTCATGTATCTATGCTTCGAAAGTATATTTTCGATCCCTCTCGTGTGATAGACTTCAGCGGTGTCCAGTTGGATAAGGATCTGACTTATGAGGAGGAGCCGGTAGCCATACTATCCCTGCAGGTTCGTCAGTTGAGATCGAAGAGTTATCCTTTGGTCCGTGTTCAGTGGAGAGGTCAGCCTGTTGAGGAAGCTACTTGGGAGTCCGAGTCCGATATGCGGAGCCGATATCCCCATCTTTTACCCGATTCAGGTACCTTTCTATGTCCGTTCGAGGAAGAACATTTATTTTAGAGGTGGAGATTGTGATGACCCAAAAGGTCATCCCGTGTATTTTTAGTAATTCTATATCCCGAGGTTGTGAAAACCTCCTTCTATCTCACCTCAATTTGCGTGCACAGTCCGGGCATGTAGCCGGGAAGCCTTGATGTGAAAAATTGAGGAAAGTAGCAATTTTGAATTCAAAATATGAATAAAGTTGACTTTGGTCAACATTTTTGGTAAACGGACTCGAACTTGTGATTTGATGGTCCCCGAGGGTCCTAGTAGAAAAATATGGGACTTGGGCGTATGCCCGGAATCGAATTTCGAGGCCCCAAGTCCGAGAAATGAATTTTTAAGAGAAATTGTTTTCTGAAAAATATAAAGGTTTTTGAAAGTGAAATGTTATGTGAAACCTGTGGTATCGGGCCCGTATTATGGTTTCGGAACCCGGTACAGGTTAAATATGATTTGTATGTGTTGTCTGTAAAGTTTGGTAAGAAACGGAATCCATTTGATGTGATTCGGACCTAAAATGCAAAAACAAATTGATGTTTAAAGAAGTTTTGAGAAATTTCATTGATTTTGAGGTTTAATTCGATGTTTATGATGTTATTTTGGTGATTTGATTACACGAATAAGTCCGTAGGATGTTTTCGAGGTTGTGTGCATATTTGGTTTGAAGTTCCGAGGGCTCGGGTGAGTTTCGGGTAGGTCCCGGGATGTTTTTTTAGGCTTATAACATAGCGGTTGCAGGTCAGAGAAGTCAGATCTCTGAACCCGCCAGCGAGGTCCGCGATCATTTCTGTGTGGTCCGTGGAAGGCCTTTTGCGGCCGCGGTCGTTTCTGTGAGGTCCGCGGAAGGGCCTTTACGGCCGCAATCATTTTTGTGCGGTCAGCGGAAGGGCCTTTGCGGCCGCAGTCATTTTTGCGCGGTCTGTAGTGGGGGCCTAAGGGGGGGGTTATATTTAAACGGGATTTTCAGTTATTTTTCACTTTTTCAAAACCCTAAAAACATAAGAGGCGATTTTCCAAATACACTTTCTTCTCCAAACATTAGTAAGTGATTTCTAACCCATTTTCTTTACTCCTTAACTTTTTTTTACAAGATTTCATCCTAGAATCTTGGGTTTTCATGGTGGAACTGGGAAATTTGGGTAAAACCTAAGAATATTTAAATTTGGGGATTTAGACCTCAAATTGAGTTCGGATTCCAAAATCATTTATATATCCGGGCTCGGGTGAATGGGTCATCGGGTTTTGGTCCGAATTTCGGGTTTGGACCGAGCGGGCCCGGGGTCGATTTTTGACTTTTTGGAAAAAACTTTAGAAAACTCATTTCCATGCATTTGAATTGATTCATTTAGCATTTATTGATATAATTAAGTAACTTGTGGCTAGATACGAGCGAGTTGGTGGTGGAATCAAGAGGTAAAGCGGTAGTTGAGGCTTGAATTGTGTTCGTGGCATCGAGGTAAGTGTTTGGCCTAACCTTAGCTTGAGGGAATAGGTGTTGAGTCTTATTTGCTACATGTTTATTCCATGTCCAATGTATAGGTGAGGTGACGAGTACCTATATGTTGTGGTCAAGCATGCCCGTGAGTCGAATATGAGTAATTATGTGATTTTCATTGAGGTTTATTGTGTTTAATATCAATTGGCAGTTATTCATTGAGGGATATTCTTGGTTGTGAATACTGTTGAGTATTTGATCGATTGAGAAATATTTTATTAAATTATACACTTGTGTGAGATTGGTTATAGTTGTGTCCCTTGCTGGGACGGTACTATTTCTGTTGATTACTCCTTTGCATTTATGGTTTCTTATTGTTGATTTTCTTGCCAAACTGTTGTTTTTTATTGTAACGAACCGGTCTCTCGTTACGTAGAACCTGCATTATAATTATTGCTATTGACTTGTTATAGAATTATTATACTATATTTGATGTATTAGAATTGGTAGGCTTGAAATCGAATAGTTGTAGCGAGAGTTCAGTCATTTAGCCTTTAAAAATAGCCTTGAAATAGGAAAAGTCAACTGAGAGTTGACTTATTGGTAAACAACCTCGGAATGCGGATTTTATGGCTCGGATAGCTTCGTTAGGTGATTTGGCACTTAGAAGTGTGTTCAGAATAATTTTGTGATGTCCAGTGTAGAATTAGGCTTGAATTGGCGAAAGTTAGTTTTTGGCAATTCCGGTCGGCAGTGAAAAATAGGCTATCGTGGTCAGAATGGAATTCCGATAGTTGGAACAGGTTTGTAATGTCATTTTGGATATGTCTGCAAAGTTTCAGGTCAATCGGAGTTGTTTTGGATGGTTTCGGCATCGTTGGTGGATTTTAGAAATTTCAAAGTTCTTAGGCTTGAATTCTACGTAGATCTGGTGTTTTGGTGTTGTTTTGGGTGTTCCGAAGGTTCGAATAAATTCGAGTTATGTAATGGGACTTTTTATAATGTTCGTGTGGGGTCCCAAGGAGCTCGGGTGAGTTTTGGATAGGTTTGGACTGCGTTGTGCTCGTTTTCCTTATGCTTCGGCGTCGTTTCTTCAAGCATAAATGATATTATATTGAACAAATGAGCTTCGATTACTGTTTTGAATAAAGTATTAGATCCGTATCGTAATTACGGACCCGTAGCAAAAAGAATCGTCGAACTTGGACATCGTATGAGGAGTTTATGGCCATTTTACCAAGGTTGCCCGATTTTTCAGGTTAATGACGAAATTGCCCCTGACGGCGTATTAAAAACCTGCACTATTTGCAAATCTTAAAACCTACATATATCCTTCATTATAAGGTAAAATTGAGTGATTCAAATGCCTAAATTGATTAAAATTTCACAAGAAATCCATTGGGAGCAGTAAAACGCGTGAACAGTATATATATAACAAGCAGTCCGAGTTTTCTTCCAAGTTTTGAACAGGAAGAAGCTTTTGAGGCGATTGTTAAGAGAGGAAATCATTGTTCTTCATTGAGGTAAGTATTTTGGACCCTAAAACTAGATTTTATGTGATTAAGGATCAAAATATCAGTGTTTAATTCATGAAAATCAGTAGAAAAATTGGGTTTTAGGGCTTGAGATTAAGAGACCTTTAGGGGTCGATTTGAGGGGTCAAAAGAACTCCGATTTTTGTGTTCTTTATATGCACGGACTCGTGAGAGAACGAAGAACACTTTTGTATAAAAATTTCTGAGTTTCAGGACGCCGGACCGGGGGTCGGGTTTTGATCGGTTTCGGATTTTTGGGTTAATTTCGATATTTTTCAATTGGAAATTGTTCCTTAAGCATATATTAATGATAAAAATCTGAACTTGGTAGATTTGGAGCCTTCGAAGGTTGATTCGAGAGGCAAGCGCATTGCGGAATAATTTCGGGCTAGTTTTGAGGTAAGTAATGTCTTGAAATCCTGTCCTGAGGGTATGAAACCCCGGACTATGCACCCTTTCACGTGTTTTGCAGATGAAAAGGTTGAAACTTTGGAATTATATCCCTTATTTGGGCAACTATTGGGTTGCAAAACCAATTTTTAAGCCTTTGCTTAATTAGTATTTATATATTATGATATGTTTTGGGTTGTAAGCCGTGTTTGGGGACTAGTGTCGATCTGTTTACCCCTTGGGGGACTGTTTTACTGTGTTTCCTCACTTGATATATTTTTTAATTACACTCAGTCTTTTCCTGATAAATTGTTTTGACACTCAGAGTATTTTGATACTATTTATTGAAAAATGAAACGTTGTTTTGGGTCGAGAACACAGTATGTTTATGGCCTAAGGGAAAATTGAGAGTGTCTGACGGAGTGAGGCTTTCAGGCCTATATTGTGAGGAGGCTTCCAGGCCTTATGAGAGAGGTGAGGAGGCTTCCAGGCCTTATAAGTGATGTGAGGAGGCTTCCAGGCCTTATGAGTGATGTGAGGAGGCTTCCAGGCCTCATGAGAGATGTGAGGAGGCTTCCAGGCCTTATGA
>ML290652.1:0-51294 GCA_005239495.1 Nicotiana undulata | reverse complement strand
CTCGCGGAATGTAAATTGCGAAGCGGTCACATGCACACACAATAACTTATAAAACTTACTTTCCATAACCAATTCCTTTCAATTCAACAATTTCCATAAAGCCTCAGAGAAACAATACTATACATAACATGATCTCATAGTACATATGGCGTTACAAGGAAGCATATAAGGCATTTCAAGGAAAGCATATAAGGCAAGGAATTACAAGGAAGCATATAGGGAATGATGTGGGCCTAACTACCCGGACATAACAATGATAGCCGCTACGTACAGACTCTCGTCACTTGGTGCGTACGTAGCCCCCAAAAAAATTACACATAGCATATACATCATCTATGGGGACAATTCCCTCTTACAACGTTAGAAAGGAGACTCACCTCGTGTCGAATCTACCCCTCGGATCAATGATGCGCCCGGAACTCTGAACTCTACTCTTGAGGGCTCGCAACTAGCCAAATATAGTATAATTACATCAATTCATGTTCAAAGAAAAAAGATTATCTCATTTATCCCAAAATTCACATTCTTGAAGAATTTCTAAATTTCAACCCCAAACCCGCACGCTCGAATTCCGAAAATTCTCGAAGGAATCACTCTCTCATAGCCTAAGGATCATTAATATGTGATTTCTACTTGAATTCATGGCCTTAAACAGAAAATCACAAAATCCCCAAGAGCCCTAAAATTACTACCCAATTTCATGATTTTTGATAATTTAGTAGAGAATTTAACTAGAAATTGATGTTTGAAACTAGTGTTAAATAGGGAATTTACTTACCTCAAGTACTAGGTCGAAGGCCCTCTTGGAAGCTCTCAAATAACACAAGGAAGAAGATGGAAATGGAGGAAATAACTTAAATCCCGTATATAAACTACACTGCCCAGATGCCCCTTCATCGCGAAAGCGACAGGGGCATCGCGTTCGTGAAGGCCAATGGCCCAGGCCTCAGGAGGCCCTTTTATGCGAACGCGAGAGGGGGCCGCGATCGCGAAGACTAGCCGGTCTAGACCTACGTGAACGCGGTGGGACACAAGCGAACGCGAAGAAAAAATGGGCTAGGCCGTCCCAATTGGCTGGACCCTATGCGAACGCGACGGAGGGCCCGTGAACGCGGAGGCTAGCTGGGCTAGACCTTCGCGAACACGACTGGAGGGATGCGAACGCGAAGGCCAGGGGGCCCAACCCATCGCGAACACGAGATGGTGAACGCAAACGCGTAGAGCATCCGTAGCCCCTGCCCAATTCCTTCTTCGCGAACGCGGCCACCCTCCCGCGAACGCGAAGAAGGAAACCAGATACAGAAAATTCTGGTGTTTAACATTAAGCTCCGAGGGGTCCGAAACTCACTCGTGCCCCCCGGGACCCCGTCCAAAGGCAATGGCAAGTCTGTATTCATGATACGGACTCACCCGAACTTCCGAAACGTAAAAAAAAACAACGAAACTCAGAATTTGACCCCAAAACCAAATTGAATCAACACTTTGAACTTAAGGTTCTAGAATTCATTTCAATGCGCCGAACCGGCCTATACTACTCGGAATGACTTCACATTTTGCAGACAAGTCATAAATGACATAACGGAACTATTCCCGGTCTTGGAATTTCATTCGGACCTCGATATCATAAAATCACGTTCCAAACCAAATTTCAAATTTAAGGAAATCCTTATTTCCATATCGGGCGCCGAAACGCTCCCGGGTTATAGAAAACCCATTCCGAACATATGCTCAAGTCCGAAATAATCATACGAAGCTACTGACACTGTCGGAACTCGATTCCGAGGTTGTTTGCTCAAAATGTTGACCGAAGTCAAACTTGGCCAAATAGGCCAACCTTAAGGAACCAAGTGTTCCTATATTGCTCAGAACACTTCCAAATCCTAATTCACCAGTCCCCGCAAGTCACAAATCACAAGAAGCCACTATGGGAAGACTTAGACAGGGGAACGGGGTCCGATAACATAAAACAACCGGTCGGGTCGTTACAGCATAGCACAGTCTGGGTCAAGCTGTGCGACCACACAAGCTTCTATGCGACCGCACTGAGTTAAAATTTGACCCAGGGAAGGGGAGGTCTTGCCCTGTGCGATTGCACTGTTTCTCTCGTGATCGCACAACCCAAAGTCCCTTACCCTGTGCGATTGCACTATTTCTACCGTGATCGCACAACTCAAACTTTCCCTTACCCTATGCGATCACACCTCTTTATCCGCGATCGCACAGTTGCCCAGCCCAGCAATTATAAATACCTTTTAAAAATCGGGCAGACCTTCTTCTTCACCAAAATTTCGAGGTTTTTAGCCCTAAACACGATTTTGCTTCAACAATCCTCATCCCCAAGTAATAGGTAATCAATTCTAAACTTTGGTCTTTCAATTCGTTATTATTTTGCATCACTTTTAAAGCAAAAACAAAGAATTTTCATGGTAAAAATCTAGGATTTGGGTAAAATTAGGGAATTTTGTAAAAATCGAATTTTTATATCAAATTAAGGTCTGATTTCAAAACTAATAGCATATTTGGGTTCGTGGGTGAATGGGTACGTAATTTGGTCCGAACCCCGAGTTTAGACCAAGCGGGCCCGGGGTCGGGTTTTCACTTTTTTTGAGAAAACTTAGGAAAAATTATATTTTTCAATAAAGTTAGTTCCTTTAGCATTATTTAATGATATTAAGTTAATTTTGATTAGATTCGAGCAAGTTAGAGGTGAATTCAAAGGGAAAAGCAATAATTGAGCAGTGAGTGGCCTGCGAAATTGAGATAAGTGTTTGGCTTAACTTTAGCTTGAGGGAATATGACCCCCCACTTGTTTGTTATGTGAATTGCATGGGCGTGGTGTATAGGTGTGGTGACGAGTATCAATGCACCACCCAAATTGTTTATTAAACATGATCCCCTTTCCCGTTCTCCACTTATTTGATTATTGTCTTAACTGTTACATGTTCATTATTGTTTCTATGACTATTTGACCTTGTTGAATTGTTGTTAGTTATTGTTGTGACTGTTTGGATAGAGTATTGGTTGTTTGAGCTGGTTCCCTCGTGATGTAAATATGGCTGAGAGGTTTGATATTGTTTTTATGGATTAAATGTGTATATATTTTGATACTCTTGTTGGTTTCATGGTTGAGAGGTTATTGATGAAGTCCTGAGAAAAATGTAGTTTATTATTTATAATTGTTGAAACAAAAGTATTGTGAAAGGCTTGGTCTATTTTGTGAAAATTTTGAATAAACTGATATGATATGTCTGATATGTCTGGTGGGAGCGGGTTGTAGGCCGCAACAAGGAGTGATAAGGGAGGACAGGTGGGATCGGGTTTCACGCCGCAACAAGAGTAAAAAGGGAGATATTATAGGGAGGAGCAATAAGGGAGGACAGGTGGGAGCAGGTTGCACGCTGCAACAAGGAGTGATAGGGGAGGATATTTACATTTATATTTTACTGATTTTTCAAGAAAAAGAGAATCAAAGTTTTGAAAAGCTAAAATGTTTATTTTACTACTCTTTGAATATTTTAGTACTATTTTTATTTAAAGTTAAAGTTTGGAACTCTAAAGAGATATTTGAGCATTGGTTATAGCTGAGTTATTTTATTTTACTTGGTCTCAACACTTAATTATCTATCTGTTTAGATTTCTTTCTTGCTCATTATTTATTGTTGTTAAAGATTATATTGTTGAAGCCCGGCTTAGCCTCGTCACTACTTCGCCGAGGTTAGGCTCGACACTTACTCAGTACATGGGGTCGGTTGTACTGATACTACACTCTGTACTCTTTTGTGTAGATCCAGGTACTGACCATCAGTAGAGATATTTAGAGCGGATATTCATTCATTTGGAGACACGAGGTACATCTGCCGGCGTTCGCAGATTCCGAGAGTCTTCCCCTATTTTTTACATACACTGTTTTATATTATTCAGAACAGTTACACTATTTCTTTCAGCCATTATTTGTAGTATTCTTTAATAGTTCGTGGATTGTGACACCAGACCCTGGGGTAGTTTTAGAGTTATTATTATAATTAATTCGTGGGTCATTCTATTTAATCAGTCAATATTATTATTCTGTTTTATTGTTGTCGAAAATCATTTTAATTCAGTTCATTTGGAATTTATTTATTTATGCTTAAGTAAGTAATTAAGGAAATAAATTATTCGATTTCTAACATTGGCTTGCCTAACAAGTGTTGTGTTAGGCGCCATCACGATCACTACGATTGGGAATTTGGGTCGTGACAAGTTGGTATTAGAGCACTAGGTTTACTTAGGTCTCACAATCCACGAGCAAGCTTAGTAGAGTCTGAAGGATCGGTACGGAGACGTCTGTACTTATCTCTCAGAGGCTATTGAGTTAGGAAATAACTCCATTTTATTTCTATTCTATCGTGCGGTCCTTGTACCTCAAATACTGATTTGGATTCTTCTATTCTCTCGCAGATTGCGAGAACACGTGCTTCATCTTCAGCTGACCAGAATTCCGGACCTCCAACAGCAGCAACTCCTACTAGGGGCAAAGGCCGAGGCTACGCCAGAGGCCGATGCAGGAGCAGGACTCAGCCCATTGCGCAGGCAGCATCCACAGCTGCGGAACCCCAGATTGAGATTAGTGAGGGGGCTCCGACTCAAACTGTCCCAGCGGGACCAACTTAGGTTCCCGAAGGGTTTATTGCTACCCCAGTTCTTCAGGATGATTTGGTCCGCTTAGTGGGCCTTATGGAGAGTGTGGCCCAGACTGGCACCTTTCCTGTTGCAGCAGCCGTATCTCAGGCTGGAGGAGGGGTCCTGACTCCTACTACCCACACTCAGGTTCAGACTACTCTACAGGTTCAGACTCCAGTGGCCAATCCCATTGGTGTAATTCAGCCAGTTGTACCAAAAGTGCATTCTCAATTATATCATCTCTGTGCACTGCTGAGGATCGATCGGCCTGTCCCAAAAGTGAACCTTTCAATCCGCCGTGGTGTACGGCGCGCTCCCATGAGAGTGGGGGAAATCACACATCGCTCGCGGAATGTAAATTGCGAAGCGGTCACATGCACACACAATAACTTATAAAACTTACTTTCCATAACCAATTCCTTTCAATTCAATAATTTCCATAAAGCCTCAGAGAAACAATACTCTACATAACATGATCTCAGAGTACATATGGAGTTACAAGGAAGCATATAAGGCATTTCAAGGAAAGCATATAAGGCAAGGCATTACGAGGAAGCATATAGGGCATGGTGTGGGCCTAACTACCCGGACATAACAATGATAGCCTCTACGTATGGACTCTCGTCACTTGGTGCGTACGTAGCCCCCAAACAAATTACACATAACATATACATCACTTATGGGGACAATTCCCTCTTACAACGTTAGAAAGGAGACTCACCTCGTGTCGAATCTACCCCTCGGATCAATGATGCGCCCGAAACTCTGAACTCTACTCTCGAGGGCTCGCAACTAGCCAAATATAGTATAATTACATCAATTTATGTTCAAAGAAAAGGGATTATCTCATTTATCCCAAAATTCACATTCTTGAAGAATTTCTAAATTTCAACCCCAGGCCCGCACGCTCGAATTCTGAAAATTCTCGAAGGAATCACTCTCTCATAGCCTAAGGATCATTAATATGTGATTTCTACTTGAATTCATGGCCTTAAACGGAAAATCACAAAATCCCCAAGAGCCCTAAAATTACTACCCAATTTCATGATTTTTGATAATTTAGTAGAGAATTTAACTAGAAATTGAGGAACTAGTGTTAAATAGGGAATTTACTTACCTCAAGTACTAGGTTGAAGGCCCTCTTGGAAGCTCTCAAATAACACAAGGAAGAAGATGGAAATGGAGGAAATAACTTAAATCCCGTATATAAACTACACTGCCCAGATGCCCCTTCATCGCGAACACGACAGGGGCATCGCGTTCGCGAAGGCCAATGGCCCAGGCCTCAGGAGGCCCTTCTATGCGAACGCGAGATTGGGCCGCGATCGCGAAGGCTAGACGGGCTAGACTTACGCGAACGCGGTGGGACAAAAGTGAACGTGAAGAAAAAATGGGCTAGGCCGGTTGGCTGGACCCTATGTGAACGCGACGGAGGGCCCGCAAACGCGGAGGCTAGCTGGGCTAGACCTTCGCGAACGCGACTGGAGGGGTGCGAACGCGAAGGCCAGGGGGCCCAACCAATCGCGAACACGAGATGGTGAACGTGAACGCGTAGAGAATCCATAGCCCCTACCCAATTCCTTCTTCGCGAACGCGGACACCCTCCTGCGAACGCGAAGAAGGAAACCAGATATAGAAAATTCTGGTGTTTAACATTAAGCTCCGAGGGTCCGAAACTCACTCGAGCCCCTCGGGACCCCGTCCAAAGGCACTGGCAAGTCTGTATTCATGATACGGACTCACTCGAACTTTCGGAACGTAAAAAACAACAACGAAACTAAGAATTTGACCCCAAAACCAAATTGAATCAACACTTTGAACTTAAGGTTCTAGAATTTATTTCAATGCACCGAACCGACCTATACTACTAGGAATGACTTCACATTTTGCAGACAAGTCATAAATGACATAACAGAACTATTCCCGGTCTTGGAATTTCATTCGGACCTCGATATCATAAAATCACGTTCCAAACCAAATTTCAAATTTAAGGAAATTCTTATTTCCATATCGGGGGCCGAAACGCTCCCGGGTTATAAAAAACCCATTCCGAACATACGCTCAAGTCCGAAATCATCATACGAAGCTACTGACACTGTCGAAACTCGATTCCGAGGTCGTTTGCTCAAAATGTTGACCGAAGTCAAACTTGGCCAAATAGGCCAACCTTAAGGAACCAAGTGTTCCTATATTGCTCAGAACACTTCCAAATCCTGAACCACCAGTCTCCGCAAGTCACAAATCACAAGAAGACGCTATGGGAAGACTTAGACAGGGGAACGAGGTCCGATAACGTAAAACAACCGGTCGGGTCGTTACAGCATAGCACAGTCTGGGTCAAGCTGTGCGATCACACAAGCTTCTACGCGACCGCACTGAGTTAAAATTTGACCTGGGGAAGGGGAGGACTTGCCCTGTGCGATTGCACTGTTTCTCCCGTGATCGCACAACCCAAAGCCCCTTACCCTGTGCGATTGCACTGTTTCTACCGGGATCGCACAACTCAAATTTTCCCTTACCCTGTGCGATCACACCTCTTTATCCGCGATCGCGCAGTTGCCCAGCCCAGCCATTATAAATACCTTTTAAAAATCGGGCAGAACTTCTTCTTCACCAAAATTTCAAGGTTTTTAGCCCTAAACACGATTTTGCTTCAACAATCCTCATCCCCAAGTCATAGGTAATCAATTCTAAACTTTGGTCTTTCAATTCCTTATTATTTTGAATCACTTTTAAAGCAAAAACAAAGAATTTTCATGGTAAAAATCTAGGATTTGGGTAAAATTAGGGAATTTTGTAAAAATCAAATTTTTATATCAAATTAAGGTCTGATTTCAAAACTAATAGCATATTTGGGTTCGTGGGTGAATGGGTAAACGTAATTTGGTCCGAACCCCGAGTTTAGACCAAGTGGGCCCGGGGTCGGGTTTTCACCTTTTTTGAGAAAACTTAGAAAAAATTATATTTTTCAATAAAGTTAGTTCCTTTAGCATTATTTAATGATATTAAGTTAATTTTGATTAGATTCGAGCAAGTTAGAGGTGAATTCAAAGGGAAAAGCAATAATTGAGCAGTGAGTGGCCTGCGGAATTGAGGTAAGTGTTTGGCCTAACTTTAGCTTGAGGGAATATGACCCCCCACTTGTTTGTTATGTGAATTGCATGGGCGTGGTGTATAGGTGTGGTGACGAGTATCTATGCACCACCCAAATTGTTTGTTAAACATGATCCCCTTTCCCGTTCTTCACTTATTTGATTTTTGTCTTAACTATTACATGTTCATTATTGTTTCTATGATTATTGACCTTGTTGAATTGTTGTTAGTTATTGTTGTGACTGTTTGGATAGAGTATTGGTTGTTTGAGCTGGTTCCCTCGTGATGTAAATATTGATGAGAGGTTTGATATTATTTTTATGGAATAAATGTGTATATATTTTGATACTCTTGTTGGTTTCATGGTTGAGAGGTTATTGATAAAGTTCTGAGAAAAATGTAGTTTATTATTTATAATTGTTGAAACAAAAGTATTGTGAAAGGCTTGGCCTATTTTGTGAAAATTTTGAATACAGATATGATATGTCTGGTGGGAGCGGGTTGTAGGCCGCAACAAGGAGTGATAAGGGAGGACATGTGGGATCGCGTTGCACACCGCAACAAGAGTAATAAGGGAGATATTTTAGGGAGGACCAATAAGGGAGGACAGGTGGGAGCAGGTTGCACGCCGCAACAATGAGTGATAGGGGAGGATATTTACATTAATATTTTACTGATTTTTCAAGAAAAAGAGAATCAAAGTTTTGAAAAGCTAAAATGTTTATTTTACTACTCTTTGAATATTTTAGTAATATTTTTATTTAAAGTTAAAGTTTGGAACTCTAAAGAGATATTTGAGAATTGGTTATAGCTGAGTTATTTTATTTTACTTGGTCTCAACACTTAATTATCTATCTGTTTAGATTTCTTTCTTGCTCATTATTTATTGTTGTTAAAGATTATATTGTTGAAGCCCGGCTTAGCCTCGTCACTACTTCGCCGAGGTTAGGCTCGACACTTACTCAGTACATGGGGTCGGTTGTACTGATACTACACTCTGTACTCTTTTGTGTAGATCTAGGTACTGACCATCAGTAGAGATATTTAGAGCGGATATTCATTCATTTGGAGACACGAGGTACATCTGCCGGCGTTCGCAGATTCCGAGAGTCTTCCCCTATTTTTACATACACTGTTTTATATTATTCAGAACAGTTACACTATTTCTTTCAGCCATTATTTGTAGTATTCTTTAGTAGTTCGTGGATTGTGACACCAGACCCTAGGTAGTCTTAGAGTTATTATTATAATTAATTCGTGGTTCATTCTATTTAATCGGTTAATATTATTTTTCTGTTTTATTGTAGTCGAAAATCATTTTAATTCAGTTCATTTGGAATTTATTTATTTATGCTTAAGTAAGTAATTAAGGAAATAAATTATTCGATTTCTAACATTGGCTTGCCTAGAAAGTGTGGTGTTAGGCGCCATCACGATCACTAAGGTTGGGAATTTGGGTCGTGACAAGTTGGTATCAGAGCACTAGGTTTACTTAGGTCTCACAATCCACGAGCAAGCTTAGTAGAGTCTGAAGGATCGGTACGGAGACGTCTGTACTTATCTCTCAGAGGCTATTGAGTTAGGAAACAACTCCATTTTATTTCTATTCTATCGTGCGGTCCTTGTACCTCAAATACTGATTTGGGTTCTTCTATTCTCTCGCAGATTGCGAGAATACGTGCTTCATCTTCTGCTGACCAGAATTCTGGACCTCCAGCAGTAGCAACTCCTACTAGGGGCAGAGGCCGAGGCAGGGGCAGGACTCAGCCCATTGCGCAGGCAGCATCCACAGCTGCGAAACCCCAGATTGAGATTAATGAGGGGGCTCCGACTCAAACTGTCCCAGCGGGACCAACTCAGGTTCACGAGGGGTTTATTGCTACCCCAGTTCTTCAGGATGCTTTGGTCCGCTTAGTGGGCCTTATGGAGAGTGTGGCCCAGACTGACACCTTTCCTGTTGAAGCAACCGTATCTCAGGCTGGAGGAGGGGTCCCGACTCCTACTACCCACACTCCAGTTCAGACTACTCTTCAAGTTCAGACTCCAGTGGCCAATCCCATTAGTGTAATTCAGCCAGTTGTAGCAGTGCCACCCGCTAATGGGGCAGCCATGTCATCGGATGCTTTGTGGAGACTTGAGAGGTTCATTAAGCTATTCCCTGTCCATTTCAGTGGTGCTACTTCAGAGGACTCTCAGGAATATCTGGACAGTTTTCATGAGGTGTTGCGTAATATGGGTATTTTGGAGACCAATGGGGTCAACTTTGCTGCTTTTCAGATGACTGGTTCCGCCAAGGAATGATGGAGAGATTATTTGTTGACTAGGCCAGCGGGATCACCAGCTCTGACTTGGGATCAGTTTTCCTATCTCTTTCTGGAGAAGTTCTTACCTGTCACTACCCGAGAGGATAAACGTCGTCAGTTTGAGCGACTACAACAGGGTAGCATGACTGTGACTGTCACGACCCAAACTGGAGGATCATGACTAGCACCCGGGCCATACTTGCCGAGCACCAACGTATATTTTATCTAATCTTCTTATTATCTTTATGGGATAACGAGATCAATATAAATGGTAGATATGGATCATGAACATACATCACATGGGATGACAAGATTGCTAAGAAACTACATAAAAGGTACGAGCTACAACGCTGCCATGAAAGACTATACAACAAAAATTATCCAACAAGGCATACCAAACTATACATGAGTTGACACCTGTCTATGAGCCTCTAAAGGAGCATAAGTAATGCAACATATCCGGAACAGGGCCTCGACATACCCATAACATCTATACAAAAATGCATACCAAGACCACGGCAAGTCCGGAGAAAGGATCTCGCCTATAACCACTGAACTGGAAAGCCTATTGTTGTGGGGGGGGGGAGCTGTGCCTACCTGTCTATCAGGACCTGCAGCACGATATGCAGCGTCCACAAATAAAAGGACGTCAGTACGAATAAAGTACTGAGTATGTAAGGCAGAAAAGCATAAATAAGATCAGTAATGTAAAGAGAGATGTAGGAGATACAACCTGTAGTATCTGAGTGCTTCTAAGAGACAGTAACATGAAATGCATGATACATATATACACATAATCTTTTTAAAACATCCGCCTCTGTGGGCATCATCATCATCATCATATCATACCCGGCCTCAAAGAGGACTCGGTAAACCCAACTGATCAGTGGTTGCACAATAGGTGCCATACTCGGACGACTATAGTGCGGCTCGGTATAGTAAAATAGATACATATATATAATGCATGCAGGACTCATTGGAATCATGTTCTGAACATTGCGGAGTGACGTAAGGTCGATATTCTCCGTACACATCATTAGGTCTAACTCTTCATCGAGAATCTTATAAGAATCAGGAAGTACCAACAACATTGATAACATAAGAATAAGAGAAGCAACCTCAACATCAATTGTTTCATACAATCGGAGTCGTGCAAAAGAAGGAAAGGAATAGCCTCACTTAACTTGTATATACTTCCCCAATCTCAAGCTACGCAAATGTCACAACTCCTTAATCTACAATAAGAGAAACGACACTATCGTTATCGTTTAACAGTCATAACTATTATGTATCGACCACAACCTATTTTATGAAAAAACGGACAGCACCTCCCCTATATATATGACTTCACCCAAGTAAAAAAAAAACAATACATCCCAAAAAACATCAATAATAATCATATTGAGCCTCCCAAAACAGTCCACACACAACCTAATCACTTCATACATAAGACGACCACCGTAGTCGTGTCAAACGACTCGTAAATGCTATAACGAACGACCAGATCACAACCCTACATCTATATGGTGTTTATCCACACCCTTCCTCCTCCAAAACTCAACAAAACAGTAGTAAAACACGCAGCCCAACAGCAACACAAAACAGTCCGCTACAAGTCAAATAACTCGAACTCACGGCTTCCGATCACCGTCCCGTGAGTTCTAACTATTATAAAACACATTTATCAAACTTCCTTGATATTTAAACCCTTAAATACAGATATTAGACGTTTCTTAACTATTAAGTAACTTCCAAAACTCTAACTACAAAGAAAAAGAAGAGGCGGTATAATGACACTTACGTCGTAGGGATCGTTTTGATGTTATTGCTTCTCGATTTCATGCCCGGGATGATATTCTTCTTTGAAACCCTAGAAGATAGCTTGAGGTTATGTTTATGGGTGTTCTCTGGTCGTTTTATGCTGAATAATGAAGAGAAAGCCGACCTAATGTTTATATATATCAAGTTTGGAAAAGTCAAAGAGGTGCTAGCTTGGCACCCTAGGATTGGTCCATCTTCCGACGCATATATCTTTTTATCCTGATGTCGTATGAATGAACGGTTAAAAGTGTTGGAAACTAAATTTCAAGACCTTCAATTTGGTATATAATTTGTACCAATAAGACCTCATATAATACATGAAATATATTTCTCAAAAAGCTCTAGTGATCCACCTATTTGTCACTTATGATGTCTGCGCAGTCTCGCGAAATTGCAAATATATCTCTACTACTATGTTGTATCGATGAACGATTTAATGCGTTGGAAACTAGACTCATATATATTTAGTTTGGTAGGTAGAGCATCCCCTAATTCCAAGTATATCGGGATAAAATCTCAGTTACATTTGACCTAATGTTAAGCATATTATGAGTGTAACTTGTGAAGACCTTTGCCAACTTTTGTTCCACCACTTGCTTGACTTCAAAACGTAGAACACAACTATCATACGATAAAAATTAACTCATAGCATAACCTCCTTATCATGTAATGAACCATAGTCTCACCCTAAAGTACATGTTATAACATTCCAAACTCGTCGACTTTCGACGAAACTTATTTTCTTCAATTGGTTTAGCTTCTAAGCTTTCCAACCCTCTTGGTACTCGTTATTCATAATTTTAAATATTTGTAACCTACAACGTAACATGATTAACTTACTTTATATTCCATCAAAAAGAATCTTATTTCTGATCTTACATCAATTGACTTACGATGTACTCTCACGTACGAAAACATGGGTTGTAACAGTGACTCAGTATGAGATTTTTGTGTGGATCTGGATAGACATGCTATGCTTATATTTCCCACAAAGAGGGAGAGGGTCAGACGGTTTATTGATGGCCTTGCTCAGCCCATCAGGTTGCAGATTGCCAAGGAGACAGGATCCGAGATTTCTCTTCAGGATGCAACTAATATAGCTAGGAGGGTTGAGTCAGTTCTTGGGATGGGAGGTGAGGGGAAAGACAAGAGACCTCGTCATTCCGGTGTTTTCAGTGGTGCCTCATCTGGAGGCGGGACTTTATTTAGCAGAGGCCATTCATCCAGGCCATTCCATTCAGCGCTACATGTTTCATATGGTAATTCTGGGGGTCCTGGTTCTTATGCGCCTCCTTCTGCTCAGCTAGTCTACAGTGCTCCTTCAGCTCCTATTAGAGCACCTCCACTGCAGAGTTATTATCGTGGTCAGTTGGGTCATCAGGGTCAGTCCTCATATAAGGAGTGATATTTTGAATGTGGTGAATATGGGCATGTTCGGAGAGTTTGTCCGAAATTTCTGAGCAGTCAGCATCAGTACCAGGGTTCTCGTGCCATAGTTCCGACACCAGCTGCAGTACCACCTGCCCAGCCAGCAAGGGGTAGGGGTCAGGTAGTAAGAGGTAGAGGCCATAATGTTAGAGGTGGAGGATAGATAGCTAGAGGTGGAGGTCAGCCTGCTAGAGGTGGAGGTCCTCCCATAGGTGTGGTTCAGGGTGGTGGGGCTCTGCCCCGATTATATGCTTTTCCAGCTAGACTTGAGGCAGAATCCTCCGACGTTGTTATTACAGGTATCATCTCAGTTTGTGATAGAGCTGCTTCTGTTTTGTTTGATCCGGGGTCTACTTATTCGTATGTTTCATCCTATTTTTCCTCGTATTTGAATGTGCCCCGTGATCCCTTGAGTGTTCTTGTTTATGTGTCTACACCGGTGGGGGATGCTATTGTGGTAGATCGAGTATATCATTCGTGCGCGGTAGTCATTAAGGGTCTTGAAACTAGTGTTGATCTTTTACTCCTAGACATGGTTGACTTTGATATTATATTGGGCATGGATTGGTATTCGCCCTATTATGCCATTTTAGACTGTCATGCCAAGACAGTTACTCTAGCTTTACCGGGATTGCCTCGATTAGAATGGAAAGGGACTCCTAGTCGTTCTCCCAGCTGGATAATTTCATATGCTAAGGCTCGTCGCATGGTGGAGAAAGGGTGTTTGGCTTATATTCGTGATTCTGATGCTGAGGTATCTTCTATAGAGTCAGTTCTTATCGTGCATGCATTTCCTGAGGTATTTCCTGTAGACCTGTCGGGTATGCCGCCCGACAGGGATATTGATTTCTGTATTGATGTGGCTCCGGGCACTTAGCCCATCTCTCTTCCTCCGTATCGGATGGCCCCACCAGAATTGAAAGAGTTGAAAGAACAGTTGCAAGACTTGTTAGATAAGGGTTTTATCAAACCCAGTGTCTCACCTTGGGGTGCACCGGTTTTGTTCGTAAAGAAGAAAGATGGGTCAATGAGAATGTGAATAGACTACAGGCAACTGAATAAAGATACTATAAAGTATAAATATCCGTTGCCGAGGATTGATGACCTATTTGATCAGCTTCAGGGTGATAGAGTGTTCTCGAAAATTGATTTGAGGTCAGGCTACCATTAGCTGAATATTAGGACGTCCGATATTCCTAAAACAACCTTTCGTACGAGGTATGGGCACTATGAATTTTTGGTTATGTCTTTTTGGCTGACTAATGCTCCAGCGGCCTTTATGGACTTAATGAATCGGGTTTTCAAGCCACATCTGGACTCTTTTGTGACCGTGTTCATTGATGACATTCTTATATACTCCCGCAGCCCGGAAGAGCATGAGCAACATCTCCTTATAACACTCCAGACTTTGAGGGATAATCAATTGTATGCTAAGTTTTCTAAATGTGAGTTCTGGTTAGATTCCATAGCCTTTTTGGGTCATGTTGCATCAGCCGAGGGTATTCAGGTTGATCCTAAGAAGATAGAGGCAGTCAAGAACTGGCCTAGACCCACCACAGTCACGGAGATTAGGAGTTTCTTGGGTTTGGCCGGTTACTACCGTAGTTTTGTGGAGGGGTTTTCATCCATAGTAGCCCCAATGACTAAATTGACTCAGAAAGGTGCCCCATTTACATGGTCAGATGAGTGCGAGGCGAGCTTTCAGAAGCTCAAGACAGACTTGACTTCGGCATCGGTGTTGGTGTTACCATTAGATTTGGGTTCTTTCACGGTGTATTGTGATGCTTCTCGAGTTGGCCTTGGAGCAGTGTTGATGCAGGATGGCAGGGTGATTGCGTATGCGTCTTGTCAGTTGAAAGTCCATGAGAAGAATTACCCTGTTAATGATTTAGAGTTGGCAGCTATTGTACATGCTTTGAAAATTTGGAGGCACTATCTTTATGGCGTGCCATGTGAGATTTTTACTGACCATCGCAGCCTCCAATACTTATTCAAGCAGAAAGATCTAAATTTGAAGCAGCGGAGGTGGTTAGAGTTGTTAAAAGATTATGATGTCACTATATTATATCACCCGGGGAAGGCCAATGTGGTGGCCGATGCATTGAGTAGAAAGGCGGTGAGTAGGGGCAGTCTTGCGTATATCCCACTTGGCAATAGACCGTTGGCTTCAGACATTCAAACTTTGGCTAATCAGTTCGTGAGGTTGGATATTTCTCCCAGCAGTGTCCTAGCTTATACTGTCGCTCGGTCTTCTCTAATTGATCATATCCGAGAGCGGCAGGATGATGACCCCTATTTGGCGGTCCTTAGGGACACGGTTCGGCACGGCGATGCCAAGCATGTTACAGTTGGAGATGATGGCATTTTGAGGATGCAAGGTAGGTTGTGTGTGCCTAATGTAGATGGCCTCCGTGAATTGATCTTTGAGGAGGCTCACAGCTCCAAGTATTCTATCCACCCAGGTGCAGCAAAAATGTACCAAGATTTGAAACAACATTATTGGTGGAGAAGGATGAAGAAGAACATTGTGGCTTATGTGTCTTATGTGGCTCGTTGCTTAAATTGTCAGCAGGTAAAATATGAGCATCAGAGACCTGGTGGTTTGCTTCAGCAGATAGAGATTCCTGAGTGGAAGTGGGAGCGTATCACTATAGACTTCGTTGTTGGGCTCCCACCGACTCAGAGGAAGTTCTATGCGGTTTGGGTTATTGTGGATAGGCTGACTAAATTAGCACACTTCATTCCAGTGGCTAGTACTTATACTTCAGAGCGGTTGGCTGACTTGTATATTCGGGAGATTGTTCGCCTTCATGGGGTGCCCGTGTCTATCATTTCTGATCGGGGTACGCAGTTTACTTCGCACTTTTGGAGGGCAGTTCAGCGAGAGTTGGGTACCCGAGTGGAGTTGAGTGCAACATTTCACCCTCAGACTGACGGGAAGTCCTAGCGTACCATTCAGATATTGGAGGACATGCTCCGCGCTCGTGTTATTGATTTTGGGGGTTCATGGGATCATTTCTTTCCATTAGCGGAGTTTGCTTATAATAATAGTTATCAGTCGAGCATTCAGACGGCTTCTTATGAGGCGTTATATGGTAGACGGTGCAGATCGCTAGTTGGATGGTTCGAGCCAGGAGAGGCTCGGTTATTGGCTACCGACTTGGTTCAGGAAAGACTTCGTGCAGCTCAGTCTAGGCAAAAGCGTTATGCCGATCGTTAGGTTTGTGATGTAGCATTCATGGTTGGAGAGAGAGTATTGCTTCTTGTGTCGCCCATGAAGGGTGTTATGAGGTTTGGGAAGAAGGGCAAGTTGAGCCCTAGGTATATCGGGCCGTTTGAGATTCTTGATAAGGTGGGGGAGGTAGCTTACAGACTTGCATTGCCTCCAGGGTTATCCTCAGTTCATCCGGTATTCCATGTGTCTATGCTACGGAAATATCACGGTGACCCGTCCCACGTGTTAGATTTCAGCTCTGTCCAGTTGGACAAAGACTTGACTTATGAGGAGGAGCCGCTAGCTATTTTAGACCGACAGGTTCGGCAATTGAGATCTAAAAGTTTTCCTTCAGTTCGAGTGCAGTGGAGAGGCCAGCCCGTTGAGGCAGCTACTTTGGAGTCCGAGTCAGACATGCAGAGTAGATACCCACACTTGTTCGCCACTTCAGGTAATTTTCTATGTCCGTTCGAGGACGAACGAGTGTTTTAGAGGTGGAGATTGTGATGACCCAAAGGGTCATTTTATAAAATTAGACTCCGTCCCATGAAAAGTAACCATAAAACGACTAAAATGAAATACCTTGATTTGCGTGCGCAGTCCGGGCGTGAAACCGGAAAGCTTTTATGTGAAAATATGAGAAATAGTGATTTTTAGAATTTTAAATTTGATAAAAGTTGACTTTGGTCAACATTTTGAGTAAACGGGCCAAGATCTATGTTCCGACGATCCCGGGAGGTCCACAGTAAATTATGGGACTCAGGCGTATGCCCCAAAATGAATTCCGACATCCCAAACCTTAGAAATCAATTTTTGAAAGAAATTGTTTTGCTGAAATGTTCATGAATTAAAGAAATGAAATAATGCTAAAAATCATTGGTATCAGGTCCGTATTTTGGTTCTGGAGTCCGGTACAACTTTGTTATGATATTTAAAGGTTAACTGTGAATTTTGTAAAAAATGGAGTTTGTTTAACGTGATTCGGACATCCGGTTGAGAATTTATGAACTTAAAGTGTTTTTGTTGAAAATAATGAGTTTTAAGGTTTAATTCTTAAATTTACATGTTATTTCCATGATTGTATCTCACGAGCAAGTCCGTATGATGTTTTTAGACTTGCGTGCATGATTTGTTTGGAGCCCCGGGGGCTTGGGTGAGTTTCGGGTAGGCCACGGGGTGTTTTACACTTGAAAATAACTGTAGGGTTTTAGTTTTCTGGTGTCCAGGTATTTTGTTCTGTGCAATCGCATAGGAAGGTCCACGATCGCACAAAATAAAATTTGGAGGTCCTTTTGAACATTGTGCGACCGCATCACTAAGAGTGCGATCGCATAGCACAGTCTGGGTCAAGCTGTGCGATCGCACAAGCTTCTACGCGACCGCACTGAGTTAAAATTTGACCTGGGGAAGGGGAGGTCTTGCCCTGTGCGATTGCACTATTTCTCCCGCGATCGCACAACCCAAGGTCCCTTACCCTGTGCGATTGCATTGTTTCTACCGCGATCGCACAACTCAAATTTTCCCTTACCATGCACCTCTTTATCCGCGATCGCACAGTTGCCCAACCCAACTATTATAAATACCTTTTAAAAATCGAGCAGACCTTCTTCTTCACCAAAATTTTGAGGTTTTCAGCCCTAAACACGATTTTCTTAACCAATCTTCATCCCCAAGTCATAGGTAATCAATTCTAAACTTTGTTCTTTCAATTCCTTATTATTTTTTGCATCACTTTTAAAGCAAAAACAAAGAATTTTCATGGTAAAAAATTAGGATTTGGGTAAAATTAGGGAGTTTTGTAAAAATTGAATTTTTATATCAAATTAAGGCCGTATTTCAAAACTAATAGCATATTTGGGTTCGTAGGTGAATGGGTACGTAATTTGGTCCGAACTCCGAGTTTAGACCAAGCAGGCCCGGGGTCGGATTTTCACTTTTTTTGAGAAAAAATATAATTTTCAATAAAGTTAGTTCCTTTAGCATTATTTAATGATATTAAGTTAATTTTGATTATATTCGAGCAAGTTAGAGGTAAATTCAAAGGAAAAAGCAATAATTGAGCAGTGAGTGGCCTGCGGAATTGAGGTAAGTGTTTGGCCTAACTTTAGCTTGAGGGAATAGGACCCCCCACTTGTTTGTTATGTGAATTGCATGGGCGTGGTGTATAGGTGTGGTGACGAGTATCTATGCACCACCCAAATTGTTTGTTAAACATGATCCCCTTTCCCGTTCTCCACTTATTTGATTATTGTCTTAATTGTTACATGTTCATTATTGTTTCTATGACTATTTGACCTTGTTGAATTGTTGTTAGTTATTGTTGTGACTGTTTGGATAGAGTATTGGTTGTTTGAGCTGGTTCCCTCGTGATGTAAATATTGATGAGAGGTTTGATATTGTTTTTATGGAATAAATGTGTATATATTTTGATACTCTTGTTGGTTTCATGGTTGAGAGGTTATTGATGAAGTCATGAGAAAAATGCAGTTTATTATTTATAATTGTTGAAATAAAAGTATTGTAAAAGGCTTGGCCTGTTTTGTGAAAATTTTGAATAAACTGATATGATATGTCTGGTGGGAGCGGGTTGCACGCCGCAACAAGGAGTGATAAGGGAGGACACGTGGGATGGGGTTGCACGCCACAACAAGAGTANGGCTTAGCCTCGTCACTACTTTGCCGAGGTTAGGCTCGACACTTACTCAGTACATGGGGTCAGTTGTACTGATACTACACTCTGCACTCTTTTGTGTAGATCCAGGTACTGACCATCAGTAGAGATATTTAGAGCGGATATTCATTTATTTGGAGACACGTGGTACATCTGCATGCGTTCGCAGATTCCGAGAGTCTTCCCCTATTTTTACATACACTGTTTTATATTATTCAGAACAGTTACACTATTTCTTTCAGCCATTATTTGTAGTATTCTTTAGTAGTTCGTGGATTGTGACACCAGACCCTGGGGTAGTCTTAGAGTTATTATTATATTTAATTCGTGGTTCATTCTATTTAATCGGTCAATATTATTATTCTGTTTTATTGTTGTCTAAAATCATTTTAATTCAGTTCATTTGGAATTTATTTATGCTTAAGTAAGTAATTAAGGGAATAAATTATTTGATTTATAACATTGGCTTGCCTAGCAAGTGTGGTGTTAGGTGCCATCACGATCACTAAGGTTGGGAATTTGGATCGTGACAACCTCGAACAATATTTTATCATGCTTTCAGCCTAGACCACATCTTTATGGTGTTGTTATATATTGTCTCTTTTCGTCTTCTAGAGTCGGGGGTCTTTCGGAAACAACCTCTATACTGCCTCGGGGTTGGGGTAAGGTTTGCGTACACACTACTCTCCCAGACCCCACTAGTGGCTTGCATTTTATTTTCTTTTTGATTTTCCCTTCGTCTTTGTTGCGTCTCTTTGCTTTCCTCCTCTGTGATACACTTGCATTCCTTTGACAACTTTTTTAAGAAGTTCTCGAAAAAGATAAATTTAAACAGATGGGGTTGGTCATAAATAAGAGGCCTAACTAAGTTTGAAAAGTCCAAAACTATAAAATACCAGAATAGTTGAAAAATGCAACCGTCAAACTGACTCATGCATTGGAAAAGGAGTTGGACTAAACCCAATCACATAGAGGTTGTTTCACTTTGTAACGACTCGACCGGTTGTTTTGCGTATTAGGACCCCGTTTCCCTAGATGAAACTTCCCATAGCGGCTTCTCGTGATTTATGACTTGCAGGGACGGGTGGTTCGGGATTTGGAAGTGCTTAGAGTGCTACAGGAACACTTGGTTCCTTAAGGTTGGCCTATTTGGCCAAGTTTGACTTCGGTCAACATTTTTAGCAAACGACCTCGGAATTGAGTTTCGACAGTTTTAGTAGCTTTGTATGATGATTTCGGACTTGGGCGTGTGTTCGGAACAGGCTTTCGATGACCCGGGAGCATTTCGGCGCCCAATATGGAAAAAAGGATTTCCTTAAGTTTGAAATTGGGTTTGGAACGTGATTTTTTGTTATCGAGGTCCGAACGGAATTCCGAGACCAGGAATAGTTCCGTTATGTCATTTATGACTTTCCTGCAAAATTTGAAGTCATTCCGAGTAGTATAGGTCGGTTCGGCACTTCGTTATAGAAATCAAGAACTTGAAGTTCTTAAGTTTGATTCAATTTGGTTTTGGGGCCAAATTCTGAGTTTTGTTGTTGTTTTTCACGTTACAGAAATTCGAGCGAGTCCGTATCATGAATACAGACTTTTCAGTGCCTTTGGACGGGGTCCCGAGGGGCTCGGTGAGTTTTGGACCCCCGGAAGCTAAATTCAAGAAGGAGTGAGGCTGGGCGGCTGAATGCTCTATGCGTTTGCGAAGTCCCATCCGCGATCGCGATGTGTTGGGTCCCTGACCTTCGCGATCGCGCCCTCCTCCCCGCGTTCGCGATGGGTTGGATCCCTGACCTTCGCGATCGCACCATTGTCTCCGCGTTCGCATAGTGGTAGGACGGGACCATGCCCGTTTACTCTTCCCGTTCGCACGATATCCACCGCGTTCGCGGAGGTCTAGCTGGCTAGCCTTCGCGATCGCGGGCCCCTTATCGGGTTCGCATAGAAGGGCCTCAGGGGCCTGGGCCATTTGGCCTTCGCGATCGCGGGCCCCTTGTCGCGATCGCGATGAAGGGGCAGCTGGGCAGTGCATTTTTATAGAGGAATCAAGTCATTTTCCCCAACCTCTTCTTCTTTATTGGGGTGTCTTAGAGCTTTCAAGAGGGCCATTCAACCTAGTACTTGAGGTAAGTAAATTCTACCATGATCTTGGTTAAATACTTAGATTACTAATTAAACTAACTATTAAATTAGGGAAAAAATCAAGAATTGGGTAGTAAATTAGGGTTCTTGGGGGAAATGGGTGAATTTCTCAGTTGTGGTTATGAATTTAAGTAGAAATCGCATATTAATGATGCTTAGGATATGGGAGAGTGATTCCTTCGTGAATTTTCGGAATTCGAGCATGCGGGCCCGGGGTTAAATTTTGGGAATCCTTCAAGAATGTTAAATTGTTGAATAAATAGGATAATCTCCCTTCTTTGAGCATGAATTGATGTAATTGTACCATGTTCTGGCTAGTTACGAATCCTCGGGTGTAGAGATCGGAGTTTCGGGCGCATCCTTGGTCCGAGGAGTAGATTCGTCACGAGGTGAGTCTCCTTTCTAACCTTGTAAGAGGGAATTGTCCCCCTAGGTGATTTAAATGCTATGTGTACTTGTTTGGGGGCTACGTACGCACCAAGTGACGAGAGTCCGTACGTGGCGGCTATAATTGTTATGTTTGGGTAATTAGGCCACAACATGCCATATATTTTCCTTGAAATGACCTATATGTTATGAACACCTGTTGTGCGTAGTAGTGTTCTCTAAGATTTTGTGGTATTTGATTTGAAAGGTAATTTCACATATATAGGATCGGGCCGTACGCCACTGCGGATTTGAAAGGTAATTGTACATATATGGGAGCGGGCCGTACACCATGGCGGATTTGAGAGGTAATTATATATATATGGGAACGGGCCTTACGCCACGGCGGATTTGAAGGGTACTTGAAATATATATATGGGAGTGGGCCGTATGCCACGACGGATTGAAAGATATTGGCTTGACAGATACTTGAAAAAAAAAACGGAAGTGTACATTGTTGTTTAATTTCAGTAGCTACTTGAATTTCTGTAGTTGTTATGTATTTGCTGCTCACTGCCTTACCTGCCTACTGTATTTCATTATATTCTGTCGTATGTTATATTATTGGACCTTAGTGAGTGTCAAGTCGACCTCTCGTCACTACTTCTTCGAGATTAGACGGAATACTCACTGGGTACATATTTATTTATGTACTCATGCTGCAGCTATGTACTTTACTGTACAGGTTCTGAGGCTGGTGCATCTGGTTATCAGACCAAAGCTCGATATTGACTGTAGCAGACCTGACTTCACGGGGAGCTGCTTCTTCTGGCGATTTCCGGCAGCACCATGGAGTTTCATTTATTTTTGGTTTCCGTCTATTTATTCAGACAGTGGGATTGTATATTCTATCTTTTGGTTATCCTGTTAGTATGCCCGTGACACTCGTGACACTAGTTCATGGCACACACATAGTGGTTATTTTGGGATTTTGGGCGGTATATGTATTTGTTCGTGCACTGGCACACGCTTCTTTATGGCTATTATATCTACCACGGGGTTACATTCTTTAGATATCATGTTTAAACTTGTCAAATTTGGTAAATGTTGAACTATATAATTAAATGAAAAAGGGATCACTTAGTGAAATTTATGTTAGCTTGCCTAACCCCGCAGTTGGGCGCCATCGCCACCTGAGTTAGGGTCTTGGGTCGTGACAACGTGGTATCAGAGCTCTAGGTTCACGTAAGTCTCACGAGTCACGGGCAGACCCAGTAGATTCTTGTGGATCGGTACATAGACATATGTACTTATCTTCAGGAGGCTATAGGGTGTTAAGAAACCCCCTTTCATTCATATTCTATCGTGCAACCGATGATGTACTCAAACGTATTCTTCTATTCTCTCACAGATGGTGAGGACGCGTGCATTCGATGTTCCTGATCCGAGAGATGCCGCTACTCTCGCCGTTCGAGGTCGTGCTAGAGGCCGGGGTAGGGCACCTGCCCGAGGTATGGGACGAGGGCATCCCAGAGTTATGCCAGTCGCACCACTAGAGGACCCTATCATTGAGGAGAAGGACGAGGTGCCTCCAATAGCCCTGCTCCAGTAGACTTTATGACGGCGCCGAGCTTCCAAGAGGTCATGGGCCGTATGATGAGATTCATGGACACCATGTCCCAAGGTGGACTATTCCCAGCAGATCCCGCCACTTCTCAGGCGGGAGGGGGAGTTCAGACCCCTACCGCTCAGGCCGCAGGACAGGCAGCAGCAGTACACCATACCCTGGGTACACCGCCCGTGGGTGGGATCCAGCCTGTTGCAGCAGCACCAGGGCCCAGGCCAGTTGCAGAGGGTGATCAGCAGAAGATGTTGGATAGATGGACTGGACTACGCCCTCCAGTATTTGGGGGTGAGCGAGGTGAGGATGCCCAGGACTTCATCGATAGGTGCAGGGACAGACTTCATAACATGAGGATCTTAGAGTCTCATGGGGTCGACTTCACTACATTTCAGTTAGAGAGCAGAGCTCGCAGGTGGTGGCAGTCTTACATACTCAGCAGGCCAGCAGGTTCTCTTCCGGTTACTTGGGAGCAGTTCACATAGATGTTCTTGGATAGATATATTCCACCCTCGGAGAGGGAGGAGCTGCGGCGTCAGTTCGAGCAGCTTGGGCAGGGTCAGATGTCGGTGATGAATTATGAGGCTAGGTTTTTAGAGCTGTCACGCCATGCACTCATGATATTGCCTACTGATGCTGAGAGAGTGCGGAGATTTATGGCTGGGTTACATCCAGGTATTAGAGCCACCATGGCCACAGAGGTGGAGATGGGTACTCCGTATCAACTAGTGGTAGAGATTGCTCGCAAGATCGAGGGTTATCAGTTGCGTAGTAGGGAGCAGGGTCAGCAGGACAAGAGGGATAGGTTCTCAAGAGATTCCAAGGATGCTCCAGCTAGGAGCAGGGGTCAGTTCGGGGGTGGTCAGCCAAGCAGGCCTTCATACTCAGCACCTCCACTACCTCATCGAGATGGTTCAGTGAGGCCTCAATTCAGCACCATACTAGAGTGTCTCTACCATCCTCCAGCCATCCAGAGTTCACCCAGTGGTTATTCCAGTCACCAGATATCCTCCAGTTCTTATCTCAATGCTATGCCGGAGGGTTCACACCGCTCCCCGGTCATTCAGGACTCTTCTTTGGGACAACAGACTATAATATCTGGGGTTTGTTATGGGTGTGGGGAGTCAGGTCATATGAAGATATATTGTCCCAGTCTTCGAGGAAAGATAGTGCAGCAGAGTTACCAGCTTATGGGATCAGCACCAGCAGTCCGGCTGCCTAGAGGTGGAGGTCACGTCAGTAGGGGTCATCCTAGAGGGGGAGGCCAGTCAGGAGGGGGTCAACTAGCTCTTGTTCATTCTGGGGGAGCTCAGTCTTCGGGTGCTACAACCAGGTTTTATGCCATTCCGGCCAGATCATATGTCGTGGCCTCAGACGCCGTGATCACAGGTATTATCTTAGTATGTGGTAGAGAGGCTTCAGTGTTATTTGATCCAGGATCCACTTATTCGTGTGTTTTAGTACTATTTGCTCATTTTCTGGATGTTCCTCGTGAGTCCTTGGGTTCCCCTTTATATGTGTCCACTCCTGACGATTCTGTGGTGGTAGACCGGGTCTATCAGTCTTGTGTAATCACATTCTGCGGGTTCGAGACCAGAGCAAACCTGTTATTGCTCGACATGGTTGATTTCGAGGTTATTTTGGGAATGGATTGGCTATCTCCTCATCATGCTATGTTGTATTGCCATGCCAAGACAGTTACTTTAGCCATGCTTGAGTCTCCGAGGTTGGAGTGGAGAGGTTCTTCAGTTAGTGCATTTAGCAGAGTTATTTCCTTCATGAAGGCTCGACATATGGTCGAGAAGGGGTGTTTGGCTTACATTGCCTATGTGCGGGACACCACTACCGAGTGCCCGACTATTGATTCGGTGCCAGTTGTTCGAGAGTTTGCAGACGTATTTCCTTCAGATCTTCCGGGCTGCCTCCAGATCGAGACATTGATTTCTGTATTGATTTGGCTCCAGATACTCAGCCCATTTCCATTCCCCCGTACCGTATGGCTCCTAAGGAGTTGAAGGAGCAGCTTGAGGAGTTGTTGGACAAGGGGTTAATCAGGCCGAGTGTATCGCCATGGGGTGCTCCAGTGCTATTTGTGAAGAAGAAGGATGGGACTATGCAGATGTGCATTGATTACCGCCAGTTGAATAAGGTTACCATCAAGAACAAGTATCCTCTGCCGCGCATTGAATATTTGTTTGACCAATTGCAGGGTGCTCGTGTGTTCTCGAAGATTGATTTGAGATCGGGTTATCATCAGTTGAAGATTTGGGCTTCAGATGTCCCGAAGACTGCATTTCGTACCAGATATGGCCAATATGAGTTCCTAGTGATGTCCTTTGGCTTGACTAATGCCCCAGCAACATTCATGGACTTGATGAATAGGCTATTCAGGCCGTATATTGATTCCTTCGTCATTGTATTCATTGATGACATCTTGATTTACTCACGGAGCCTGGGTGAGCACGAGCAACAATTGAGAGTTGTGCTTCAAACCTTGCGAGAGCAAAAGCTATATGCTAAGTTCTCCAAGTGTGAGTTCTGGTTAGAGTCTGTGGAATTTCTGGGGCATGTGGTATCCGGAGAGGGTATCAATGTTGATCCACAGAAGATTGAGGCAGTTCAGAGTTGGCCGTGTCCTACTTCAGCTACAGAGATCAGGAGCTTTCTAGGCCTAGTAGGCTATTATCGCCGATTCGTGGGGGGCTTCTCTTCTATTGCAACTCCATTAACTCCACAGAAGATTGAGGCAATTCAGAGTTGGCCGTGTCCTACTTCAGCTACAGAGATCAGGAGCTTTTTAGGCCTAGCAGGATATTTTCGCCGATTCATGCAGGGGTTCTCTTCTATTGCAGCTCCATTTACTAGATTGACTCAGAAGAATGCCCCGTTTTGATGGTCCGACGAGTGTGAGGCAAGATTTCAGAAGCTCAAGTCAGCATTGACCTCAGCACCAGTTCTGACATTGCCTTCCAGTTTTGGGATGTATATTGTGTATTGGGACGCTTCACGCGTCGGGTTGGGATGTGTGTTGATGTAGGACGGTAGAGTTATTGCTTATGCTTCGCGCCAGCTGAAGGTTCATGAGAAGAATTATCCTGTGCATGACTTGGAGTTGGCAGCGATTGTTCATGCTTTAAAGATTTGGAGGCACTACTTGTATGGTGTGTCTTGTGAGGTTTATACCGACCACCGCAGCTTGCAACACTTGTTTAAGCAGAGGGATCTTAATTTGAGGTAGCGCAGATGGCTTGAGTTGTTGAAGGACTATGATATCACCATTCTGTATCATCAGGGCAAGGTAAATGTGGTAGCAGATGCTTTGAGTAGGAGGGCAGGGAGTATGGGTAGCTTGGCCTACATTGCAGCTGAGGAGAGGCCTCTAGCTTTGGACATTAAGTCTTTGGCTAATCATCTGGTGAGATTAGATCTTTCGGATCCTCGTCGTGTTCTAGCCCATGTGGTTGCTCAGTCTTCATTATTGGGGAAGATTAAGGCTCGGCAATTTGATGATCCGTGTCTAGCAGAGCTTCGGGAGACAGTGGTCCAGGGTAGGGACAAGGAGGTTACTTTGGGTGAGGATGGTGTTTTGAGACTCCAGGGCTGATTGTGTGTTCCCGATGTTGATGGCCTAAGGGAGAGGATTCTAGAGGAAGCACATAATTCGGTATTCTGTTCATCCAGGAGTGACGAAGATGTATTGTGATTTGAAGCAGCATTACTGGTGGAGGCGGATGAAGAAGGACATTGTGCAGTATGTGGCCAGGTGTCTTAATTGCCAGCAGGTTAAGTACGAGCATCAGAGGCCAGGGGGCCTACTTCAGCAGATGCCCATTCCTGAGTGGAAATGGGAGCGCATCACTATGGACTGCGTGGTTGGGTTGCCTCGGACTTTGCGGAGGGTTGACGCAGTTTGGGTCATTGTGGATAGATTGACCAAATCGACACATTTTATTCCTGTGGCTACCACTTATACTTCTGAGAGGCTGGCCCAGATTTACGTGCGAGAGATAGTCCGGTTGCACGGTGTGCCAGTGTCCATTATATCAGACCGAGGTCCTCAGTTCACCTCGCACTTCTGGAGAGCATTGCATAGTGATTTGGGCACTCAGATAGATCTCAATTCAGCATTTCACTCTCAGAGTAATGGCCAATCAGAGCATACAATTCAGATATTGGAGGACATGATCAGGGCTTGTGTGATTGACTTTGGGGGTCAGTGGGACCAGTTCTTACCTTTGGCGGAGTTTGCGTACAATAATAGTTATCAGTCCAGCATCGAGATGGCTCCATTTGAGGCTTTGTATGGTCGGTGGTGTCGTTCTCCTATCGGGTGGTTTGAGCTTGGCGAGGCTAACTTATATGGCACGGATCTGGTGAGAGATTCTATGGAGAGGGTGAAGATAATTCAGGAGAGGCTCTGCACAGCTCAGTCCAGACAGAAGAGTTACGCGGATCAGAGGGCGCGTGATGTAGCATTTATGGAGGGAGATAAGGTTCTGCTGAAGGTTTCGCCGATCAAGGGCATTATGAGATTCGGGAAGAAGAGCAAGCTGAGCCCCATGTTTATAGGTCCTTTCGAGGTGTTGAGGCGAGTCGAAGAGGTTGTGTGATGACCCAAAAGGTCATCCTAAGTAAATTTAGCTAAAATATGTGTTCCGAGGCCCCGAAAGCCTCCGTTAATCTCACCTCGATATGCGTGCGCATCCCGGGCAGGTAGCCGTGAAGGTTTTACGTGAAAACTTGATTAAAATAAATAAAATTTCTAATAATTAATTGATTAAGGTTGACTTTTGTCAACCTTTTTGGTAAACGGACCCGGACCCGTGATTTGACGGTCCCAGAGGGTCCGTAGGAAAATATGGGACTTGGCGTATGCCCGAAATCAAATTTCGAGGTCCCAAGTCCGAGAAATGAATTTTTAAAGAAAATTATTTTCAAGAAATAATTAGGACTTTTGAAAATGAAATTTGATTTGAAATCTGTGATACCGGGCTCGTATTATGGTTCCAGAGCCCGGAACAGGTTTAATATATGTTATGTGACTTATGTGTGAAATTTGGTGTAAAACGGACTTGAAATGACGTGATTCGGATCAAAATTGGAATAATTAAGCCTTATGAAATTTTAAGAAAATTCTATGAGTTTTGGGGTTTAGTCCATTGATTTTGATAATATTTTGGTGATTTGAAAGCTTGAATAAGTCCGTAGGATGATTTGAGAGTCGTGTGTGTTTTTGGTTTTGAGCCCCGAGGGCTCGGGTGAGTTTCGGGTAGCTATCAGGGTGTAAAAGAGTAAAAAATCTGGTGTTTTGACTGGTTTCTGGTGTCTGATGTTTCCTTCAGTGCGATCGCACTAGAGTCCATGCGATCGCACAGTGTAATCGTGGGGTCTGGGGTCAGGGGTCAAAATGGTCAGTGTTATCGCACCATTCAGGCTGCGATCACAGAGGGGTCTTGGGGAGTTACTGTGCGGACGCGGGGTGTGGTGTGCGACCACACAGGGTTAGCATAGGCCTGGGGGCTGGGTAGCATAAAACTTGTGCGATCGCGCTCATGCTTCTACGATCGCGGAGCTTAAAGTCCCATACACTGTGCGATCGCAACCCTTCTTCCGCGATCACACAGGTATAATTTCTCCAGCTATTTTAAAAGCTCCAAAACAGAATACTAAACGGGATTCTTCACATTTTTCACCTTCCCTTTCTTCTCCAAATCCCATTGACGACCTCCAAGCCATTCTTCTTCCATAACTATTTTTTTAAAAAATAATCCACTAGGCAAGGCCTAGGGCTAGTTTTATTTATATAAAAAACAAGTAAACAATGTCAGTGTTGTCCTACTAGGTAAGACCATACGAAATGTAGAGTACATACTACCTATTACCAATATTAGGCTATTAGACCTAATATTGATATCACATAAATGTTTGCTATTTGCATTATTAAAATGTGAATAAATAAAACTAGCCTAAGTAAAGCACGAAAATGATAAAGCCCAGGTAACATCAGATGAGACACTCCAATGCTTGCATTGACAAATCCTTGATAAACTTGTTTCCATTGCCAAATTCCATAGTAAAATCCATCCTTGTACCAAGTGCACCTGTGATCCCTACATGTCCTTGTACCATGTTGTATCCTGTCATGATAGACTTTTCCAAAATTCACCCTCACCCTTTGATTCCAATACGCAGTTTGTGGTGTATGATCGACCCATGTACCTGCATTTTGATAATTTATTCTAGCCTCCCACGAAAGTCCAGCTCTAGTGGTAGTCCGTCCGTATGCAAGTAGCCTGTGTTTGCGAGTATCTGCGTGTGCTTGCCTTCGTGCATTTGATTTCCACCCTACATTGTCTTGTTGTTGGTGTACTGGAGATGTGTTATAGCTTAGGGGAACCTGCCTAGTTTCCTTCCACGCTTCCACGCTTCCATAACTACTTGGGTAAGTGATTCTAACTCTATTTTTTCCCATTTTTTCTCCATCTATCACTAGAATCTAGGTCTTAAATCATGGAATCAAAGTAGAAATTAGAGGTTTTGGGTAGAGTTAGGTTTTTGGGAATTTTGAGTAATTCAACCCCCATTTGGGGTCGGATTTCAAAACAAATTATATATTCTAACTCGTGGAGGTATGGGTGATCGGGTTTTGGTCCGAGCCTCGTGTTTGGACCAAGCGTGCCTGGGGTCGAATTTTGGAAATTTTGGAAGAATGCTAGGAATTGCATATTTAGGCTATGAGATTGTAGTAATGAGTCAATATTGATATTATTAAATTGATTATGATTAGATATTATCGTTCCGGAGTCGGATTCGAGAGGAAAGGCGGCATTAGAGGCTTTAATTGTATTTTTGGACCGAGGTAAGTGTCTTGCCTAACTTTGGTGAGGGAATAGGTATTGTGCCCTATGTGTTATGTGTTTATCATGTTCAATGCATAGGTAAGGTGACGAGTACCTATGCATTGTGTGTCAAAGTATGCCCGTGAGTCCGTTTTGCTTAATTCCTTGTTATTGCCTCAATGGTTATCGTGTTATGAAGTAGTTCTTTTGGGAAGTTATGTCCTCGTAAGGAATTGGTTATAGCTGAGACCCTTGCCGGGCAAATGTGTTTGACTCTGGTTGTTATTCCCCATGTCGGGTGGTTGTGAATTGAATTCTGGTAATTGATTTCCTTGCCAAGTTTGTGATTTGTTGTTGATATTACTTGGGTGAGGAAGAGAGTAAAACACGAAGGGTGATGCCGTGCCATTCATTCATATCACTCATTATTTATTTATTGCAATGTGAGGAAGAGAGTAAAGCACGAAGGGTGATGCCGTGCCATTCATTTCATTTATTATTGCAAAATATTTCATATATATTTACATGTTGCATAGTGAGGACGAGAGTAAAGCACGATGGGTGATGCCGTGTCATTCATTTATCTGTTTATTTATTGTATTCAACATCTCATTTTGCTAATTACCTGTTGCCCCCTTATTTGTCCCCGTATCCCTTGCTCGTCTGTTAAATAATTGTCACTTCCTTGCTATATTTTTGGTGGAACTGTACAGGTAGATTATCGTCGTCGTGTCTAGCCTCGCCACTACTTCGGCCGGGGTTAGGCTCGGCACTTGCTCAGTACATGGGGTCGGTTGTACTGATGCTACACCTGCACTTCTCTATGTTGTGCAGATCCCGCAGCCGGACCCTGTGGAAACTGATTGAGGGAGCATCTTTCAGTCCACTTCGGAGATTACAAGGTAGACCCGCAAACGTTCGTGGGCCTTGGCGTCTCCTCTATCCTTATCTTTCTATTCTGTCTTATTTTTCTTAGTTCTAAGACAGTTTATGTATTATTTCTTCAGACTTTGTATTTAGTAACCTCTTAGACAGTTCGTGAGTTAGTGACTCCAGGTGCTGGGCTATTGTAAAAGATTCGTATTATTGGTGTGTTATGTTATTTCAGAATTTATCTGCTTCCGCATTTGAAAAAGGAATATTAGATGCTTTACTTATTTCTGTATTTTAATGTTAGTATGTAAATGAAATTGTGTACGTTGGCTTGTCTAGCGAGTTCCACGTTAGACACAGTCATGGCCCGAAGGTGGGATTTCGGGTCGTGACAGGTTGCTTATGAGCTTGCTTTACCTCCCGCCTTATCAAGAGTTCATCTGGTCTTTCATGTATCCATGCTCCGGAGATATCACGCCGACTTCTCTCATGTGGTTGATTTCATCACTATTCAGTTGGATGAGAAGTTAGGCTACGAGGAGGAGCCAGTTGCTATTATTGATAGGCAGGACCGCCAGGTGAGGGCCAAAAGAGTTTCTGCAGTAAAGGTCCAGTGGAGGGGCCAACCAGCTGAGGAGGCGACTTGGGAGTCCGAAGAGGTCATGCGGAGCAGATATCCAAAGCTATTCAGCACTTCAGGTACGATTCTAGACCCGTTCGAGGACGAACGTTTATTTAAGAGGGGGAGAATGTAACGACTACCGATCGTTTTGCGTATTAGGACCCCATTCCCCTAGATGAAACCTCCCATAGAGGCTTCTCGTGATTTATGACTTGCGGGGACGGGTGGTTCGGGATTTGGAAGTGTTTAGAGTGCTACAGAAACACTTGGTTCCTTAAGGTTGGCCTTTTTGGCCAAGTTTGACTTCAGTCAACATTTTTAGCAAACGACCTCGGAATTGAGTTCCGACAGTTTTAGTAGCTTCGTATGATGATTTCGGACTTGGGCGTGTGTTTGGAACGAGCTTTCGATGACCCGGGAGCATTTCGGCGCCCAATATGGAAATCAAGATTCCTTAAGTTTGAAATTTGGTTTGGAACGTGATTTTTTGTTATCGAGGTCCGAACGGAATTCTGAGACCGCGAATAGTTCCGTTATGTCATTTATGACTTGCCTGCAAAATTTGAAGTCATTACGAGTAGTATAGGTCGGTTCGGCGCATCGTTATAGAAATCAAGAACTTGAAGTTCTTAAGTTTGAATCAATTTGGTTTTGGGGCCAAATTCTGAGTTTTGTTGTTGTTTTTCACGTTCCGGAAATTCGAGCAAGTCTGTATCATGAATACAGACTTTCCAGTGCCTTTGGACGGGGTCCCGAGGGGCTCGGGTGAGTTTTGGACCCCCGGAAACTAAATTCAAGAAACCAGAAATTTCTCTATCTAGTTTCCTTCTTCGCGATCACGGAAGGGAGGGCCGCGTTCGCGAAGAAGGAGTGGGGCTGGGCGGCTGAATGCTCTATGCGTTCGCGAAGTCCCCTCCGCGATCGCGATGTGTTAGGTACCTGACCTTCGCGATCGCACCCTCCTCCCCGCGTTCCCGATGGGTTGGATCCCTGACCTTCGCAATCACACCCTTGTCTCCGCGTTCGCATAGTGGTAGGACGGGACCAGGCCCGTTTACTCTTCGCGTTTGCACAATATCCACCGCGTTCGTGGAGGTCTAGCTGGCTAGCCTTCGCGATCGCGCGCCCCTTACCGGGTTCGCATAGAAGGGCCTCAGGGGCCTGGGCCATTTGGCCTTCGCGATCGTAGGCCCCTTGTCGCGATCGCGATGAAGGGGCAGCTGGGCAGTGCATTTTTATAGCGGGATTCAAGTCATTTTCCCCAACTTCTTCTTTATTGGGGTGTCTTAGAGCTTTCAAGAGGGCCATTCAACCTAGTACTTGAGGTAAGTAAATTCTACCATGATCTTGGTTAAATACTTAGATTACTAATTAAACTAACTATTAAATTAGGGAAAAAATCACGAATTGGGTAGTAAATTAGGGTTCTTGGGGGAAATGGATCAATTTCTCAATTGTGGTTATGAATTTAAGTAGAAATCGCATATTAACGATCCTTAGGATATGGGAGAGTGATTCCTTCGTGAATTTTCGGAATTCGAGCATGTGGGCCCGGGGTTAAATTTTGGGAATCCTTCAAGAATGTTGAAATTGTTGAATAAATAGGATAATCTCCCTTCTTTGAGCATGAATTGATGTAATTGTACCATGTTCTGGCTAGTTACGAATCCTCGGGTGTAGAGATCGGAGTTTCGGGCGCATCCTTGGTCCGAGGAGTAGATTTGTCACGAGGTGAGTCTCATTTCTAACCTTGTAAGAGGGAGTTATCCCCCTAGGTGATTTAAATGCTATGTGTACTTGTTTGGGGGCTACGTACGCACCAAGTGACGAGAGTCCGTACGTGGCGGCTATAATTATTATGTCCGGGTAATTAGGCCACATCATGCCGTATATTTTGCCTTGAAATGACCTATATTTTATGAACACCTGTTGTGCGTAGTAGTGTTCTCTAAGATTTTGTGGCATTTGATTTGAAAGATAATTGCACATATATGGGATCGGGTCGTACGCCACGGTGGATTTGAAAGGTAATTGTACATATATGGGATCGGGCCGTATGCCACGGCGGATTTGAGAGGTAATTGTTTATATATGGGAACGGACCGTACGCCACGACGAATTTGGAGGGTACTTGAAATATATATATATGGGAGTGGGCCGTACGACACGGCAGATTGAAAGATATTGGCTTGACAGATACTTGAAAAAAAAACGGAAGTGTACATTGTTGTTTAATTTCAGTAGCTACTCGGATTTCTGTAGTTGTTATGTATTTGCTGCTCACTGCCTTACATGCCTACTGTATTTCATTATATTGTGTCATATATTATATTATTTGACCTTAGTGAGTGTCAAGTCGACCTCTTGTCACTACTTCTTCGAGATTAGACGGGATACTCACTGGGTACATATTTATTTATGTACTCATGTTGCAGTTCTGTACTTAACTGTACAGGTTCTGAGGCTGGTGCATCTGGTTATCAGACCGGAGCTCGATATTGACTGTAGCAGACCTGACTTCACGGGGAGCTGCTTCTTCTGGCGACCTCCGGCAGCACCATGGAGTTTCATTTATTTTTGGTTTCCCGTCTATTTATTCAGATAGTGGGATTGTATATTGTATCTTTTGGTTATCCTGTTAGTATGCCCGTGACACTCGTGACACTAGTTCCTGGCACACACATAGTGGTTATTTTGGAATTTTGGGCGGTATATGTATTTGTTCGTGCACTGACACACGCTTCTTTATGACTATTATATCTACCACGGGGTTATATTCTTTAGATATGATGTTTAAACTTGTAAAATTTGGTAAATGTTGAACTATATAATTAAATGAAAAAGGGATCACTTAGTGAAATTTATGTTGGCTTGCCTAACCCTGCAGTTGGACGCCATCGCGACCTGAGTTAGGATCTTGGGTCGTGACACACTTCCGATCGAAGCATACACTAACAATGGAGCTGCAAAACTCAAGCGACAGAACCCTTGAAATTGGAGAATCTGATGAATTCATATACCTTATTAGTGCAATAGAAAAGCCTCCTTCAAATTAGCTAGAGAGACATGTCCATTGTGCTACCAATCTTGTTCCTTTCTTGAATTTTGCCGATTCATTCTTCATAATACTTTTCATGACTAACTCTGAAATTGAATAAAATACACAATTACTTATATTAATAGCAGATAAACCAAACAATTCTTTACCTCCACATCGAAGATTTTCTCCTAAGGAATTAAAATTATGTCATGAAAAGAAAGGTTTGGTCGGTTGCGGTCAATGGCTGTAGAAAAAACATCAACTGTATGAAAATAATAGTAAAAAGAAACTAGCAACACATATAGATACCTTTTATTTTACACTAACAATGGAGCTGCAAAACTCAAGCGACAAAACCCTTGAAATTGGAGAATCTGATGAATTCATATACCTCAATAGTGCAAAGGAAAAGCCTCCTTCAAATTAGCTAGAGAGACATGTCCATTGAGCTACCAATCTTGTTCCTTTTCTTGAATTTTGTTGATTCATACTTGATAAATCTTTTCATGACTAACTCTGAAACTGAATAAAATACACAATTAATTATATGTAATAGCACATAAATCAAACAATTCGACTGAATTGACATCAATGTTAAAAGAAACTTGGACTCAGCACAAAAAAGGATACGTAGAGAGATAAAAATCCGTAGTAAAACAGAAAATCAGCAAGAAATACCGAAAACAGAAGAGCAAAGGCGATGAGAATGAGTACTACGCGGTGGGCAAACAAATGAATAGTCCCAATATACTGCCAACGGGTAAGTATATTTCAATTTCATAAGAATAGATAAACAAATTTCTTATTTGCATGACATTAGAACAGCAACAGTCCAAATGGTAGACAGTAGAATCAAGTTGAATATACGAATATTTGAAAATCATCTAAATTCAATCAGTCCTAATAGCTAATGAGTGCATTGACACAAGGAAATCAAATAAAGAACCTGGGATACTATGTAAGTTGGACATTGAGAAAGCATATGACCATTTGAATTGGAAATACCTTCTTGACACACTAGGAAGGATGAGATTTGGAGAAAAGTGGATTAATTGGATAAAGTTTTGCATCTCTACAGTAAGCTACTCAATCTTGATCAATAGAGCACCAGCTGGTTTCTTCCCCTCTCAAAGGGGGCTTAGACAAGGGAATCCTCTCTCCCCTTTCCTGTTCATTATTGCCATGGAAGGATTGAATGATATGTTAAAGGTAGCTCAAACAAAGGGTTGGATCAGAGACTTTAAAGTGAGTAACAAGGCTGACAGTCACAAGAGAATATCACACCTACAGTATGCGGATAATACCTTAGTGTTCTGTGATGCTAAAAGAGAACAAGTAAAGGTACTTAGGGTGATTTTCATTATGTTTGAAGCAATCTCTGGTCTCCACATTAACTGGTAGAAAAGCTACATCTATCCTGTTAACGAGGTGCTGGAAATTCAAAGTGCGGCTAACATTCTAGGGGGAAGAGTAGGGGAACTTCCTACTGTATACTTGGGGATGCCTTTGGGTGCATAAAGCAAGTCTAAAGGTACATGGAATACTGTGATGGAAAATTTTGAGAAGAAACTAGCGAACTTGAAGAATCAATACTTATCCATGGGGGGTAGACTGATTTTGATCAATTTAGTCCTTGATGTTGTACCTACATATATGATGTCCTTGTTCCCAATGCCAGCCTATGTAGTAAAGAGAATTGATGCTTTAAGAAGGAATTTCCTATGGGAAGGTAATAGTGAGAAGAAGAAGTTCCATTTGGTCAAATGGAATGACATGACAATCAGCAAAAAAGCATAAAACTGCCCCTCGGGCTATAATCATTTCTTGTAACAATATCTTTCAGTATCAGCCCATCAGGCAAACTCACAATCACTCTGCCCATCAGGCAACCTCACATTCACTCTGCCCATCAGGCATCCTCACAATCACTCTTCCCATCAGGCATCCTCACAATCACTCATCATAAGCCCCGCGGGCATCGCTCAATCGGTACCGACGCTCACTGGGGGTGTGTTACAGACTCCGGAGGGGCTCCTACAACCCAAGCGCTTTAATAAGCCACAGCATGGCATAAATCACACATAATATAGGCCTGCAGCCTCACTCATATCATATCATCCTCACAATGTAGGCCAGCTGCCTCACTCATATCATAACATCCTCTCAATATAGGCCAGCAGCCTCACTCAGTCAGACACTCTCAATTTGCCCTTTAGGCCATAAATATATTGGGTTCTCGACCCAAAAATAGTGTTTCATTTTCAAGAAGTAGTATCAAAATACTCTAAGTATCAAAACAATATCACATAAAAGACTGAGTGAAAAATCATAGCATACCTGTGAGGAAAATATAGTAAACACATCCCTCAAGAGGTAAACAGATCGGCACTAGGCCCAAACATTGCTTACAACCCAAATCATATCAAGTATATACATAGTACTATCGAAAATAAGCTTTAAAAGTCGTTTCGCAAATCAATAGTCGCCTAAGTAAGGAATATATCTCCAAAGTTTCAACCTTTGCATTTCAAAACACGTTAAAGGGTGCATAGTCCGGGGTTTCATACCCTCAGGACAGGATTTAAAGACATTACTTACCTCAAAAATAGCCTGGAACTATTCCACGACACGCTTGCATCGCGAATCAACCTCTGAAGGCTCCAAATCTACCAAGTTCAGATTTTTATCATCAATATGTGCTTAAGGAACAATTTCCAATCGAAAGATATCAAATTTAACTCAAAAATCCAAAACCGGTCAAAACCCGACCCCGAGCCCGCATCCCGAAACTCAGAATTTCTTATACAAAGTGTTCTTCGTCCTCTCACGAGTTCGTACATATAAAGAACACCAAAATTGGAGTTCGTTTGACCCCTCAAATCGACCCCTAAAAGTCTCATAATCTCAAGCCCTAAAACCCAATTTTTCTACTGATTTTCCATGAATTTACACTGGTTTTATGTTCTATAATCACCCATAATTGAGTTTTAATGACTAGAACACTTACCTCAATGAATAACTAGGATTTCCTTCTTCAAAATCGTCCGCAAAAGCTCTTTTCCGTACAACAATGGTGAAAAATAAAGTTTAAGTCGCGGAGGGTTTATTTTACATTTTTTCTTAACAGTGGTTCCGCACCTGCGGCCACTTAAGCGCACCTGCGATCCGAGGTCCGCACCTGCGTCTTCCCTTAAGCGGGCTAACTTCCGCACCTGCGGCCTCTTCTCCGCACCTGCGACTTCGCAGGTGCGATCCTACTCCCGCACCTGCGATCCTCTTCTGAGACCCTCACTTCCGCACCTGCGGCCTCTTCTCCGCACCTGCGACCTCTTCTCCGCACCTGCGACTTCGCAGGTGCGATCCTACTCCCGCACCTGCGATCCTCTACTGAGACCCTCACTTCCGCACCTGCGAACCCCTGCCCGCTCTTGCGGGCCCGCACCTGCGATCAAACATCCGCAGGTGCGGAAATCTCTGTGATTTCACACCAGCAGCTTTTTGCTACAATTTTCAACTTCTGAAATTCCCGTTAACCATCCCAAATCAATCCCGAGCCCCTCGGAACCCCAACCAAATTTACCAACATAAACCATAACATCATTCAAACTTAGTTGCACTCTCTAAACACCAAAACTAACATCAAAACACCCAATTTACATCGGATTCAAGCCTAAGAGCTTTGATATTTCTAAAATCCACCAACGATGCCGAAACTATCCAAATCAACTCCGATTGACCTGAAATTTTGCATACATATCCCAAATGACATTACAAACCTGTTCCAACTGTCGGAATTCCATTCCGACCCCGATAGCCTATTTTCCACTGCCAACCGGAAATCACCAAAAACTAATTTTCGCCAATTCAAGCTTAACTCTACACCGGACATCACAAAATTATTCTGAACACACTCTTAAGTCCCAAATCACCTAACGAAGCTATTCGAATCATAAAATTTGCATTCCGAGGTCGTTACCAATAAGTCAACTCTTAGTTGACTGTTCCCATTTTAAGGCTATTTTTAAAGGCTAATTGACTAAACTCTCACCACAACCATTCTGATTTCAAGCCTATCAAGTCTAATACATCAATTACATTATAACCAATCTATAACAAGTCAATAACAACAATTATAATGCAGGTTTTACGTAACGACAGACCGGGTCGTTACACTTTCTTAGAAGAACCAGGTGTTTCAAATGACAACACTCTATAAAGTCCTCTCCAACTCTTAGATACTGGACACCATCCTATTGGGTATGCCTGCAACAACATTTGAGTTAAACTACAATTTAAAACTGGACTCATTAGCAGAAATAATAATGTATAGGACCAAATCCGTCATGCCTCGTACGGTTACAAATTGCTCGTCCGGTTACAAAATTCGCCATCATAATCCTACAAATGAACACCACAAACAGAAAATAAATTATAACACAAAGGGTTATCAAACCTAAGCTCAATGAGTCACTTTGGTCTTCAAATAAATTAATCAAATATAAGTTAAAAATTGAGTCTTTTCTCTCTCAATAAGCAAGTTAATACCTTTTTTTTTCATAGTAATCAAACAAAGATCAGCAGATCCTGCAGTATCGACCAAAATGTTCATCATGACAAAATACCAAAGGCATAACAGTGCTTCTAGCTATTGAGAAAATTAATGAAATCGAGCATTAGTTTTATATTATTTACGCTCAAAGATTTACATTTTACATCAAAAGTATGAAAAAGAGTAGGGTAATTCAGATGTTGAATTGAAGTTTTGCTAATGAAAAAAGAGGAGAACATTTCACATGTTGAATTGAAATTTGCTCTCTTTAAAGCATTCTATGTTTCTCTCCTTTCTCAAATAGATTGCCAAATATTAGCTATCACGTGCTTGCTTTTTGGTATATACATCATGATTAAGAATTTTTCTCTTAGTTCAGACCCTTCCAGAAAAGTCATATATTTTTTCCGTGAGAGGATAAACTCAAGTTAGCAAATAGTCATCTAGAGCTTTAATATAACCTATGTAATTAGTTAAATAGGCAGATAAAACATGGCAACATTCTGACGTAAACCAGCACGATTCCAACCTAACCGGAATTAAAATATTATCTATTTTTTAGAGAGAAAAAAAATTAAAATATAAACCTAACAATTTATGTTCAAATGTGTGTAATGGTTCTCACTAAAAATAGTTGTCCATAAAAAAACCAATATGGATATCCACAGCAAAAATTATTTTCTATACAACATGGACGTCACATAGAACTTTCCTATAAAAAAGATGACATAAGAATACCGTATGGCTCTAGAACTGTTCAGTCCAACCTCAGTTAACTATTATGAAGATAATACCAAAATACATAGATATTGTTGTAATTTCAAGAACAACATAAGCATATCCTAAACATGCATTGTAACATGCTATATTGTCCAACTTAATAGCCAACATCGGCCATTCAAAAACATCAGCTTAAGAGAAGACTATATTACCACTTTTACAGCTTTCGAAATAAAATAAACACCAATAAATTATGAAAATATATATTTGCAGGTGAATATATGGAATTGATAGAAGTACTATGATAAAAGTAATTGCGACATTTAGTAGCCATCAAAAAAGTAAAAGAGCTAACTCGGAATATGTATTTTCATGAAAAACCAAGATGTACACTCCGCTTCATCCACTGCGGAATCTTCTTCTCACTGGGGAGAATTTAATAAGTGGTAATCTATATTTGCATTTATTCCCCAAAGAGGGCTACAAAGTGTCAATTTTTTGTTCTCTCTTATAGAGTGCCGATCTTTTCTTCTCTCTCGTTGATCACGTTATTCTTTTGTAGTATCACATGTTAGACTTGTGCTGTAAGGGCCTCTTTTATCAGATTGCATCACTCTATATAATTAGAGTTATCTAACACTTATATCACCCTTTTATCTATATTATTTTAGAGGTTTATCCTTTTTATACTTACTCGACATGGCTGAAGCCATTTTATTTTCCTGAATATTTCTCTGAAGAAAATGACTTCCAAGAACACTAAAATAAAAACTGACTTTTCAGTCAACTACATGTTTAACATTATTTAATGTAGATATATAGCAATATAAATTATTACTTACATGTTTAACATATGACTTACAAGAATTGGGATACACTGAAGGGAGCCTACCATTCAAGTACTTAGGAGTACCTTTGGCTCCTAAGAAGCTAATTGTTCAACAATGTTGGCCTTTAGTTGAGAAGATTACTGCTAGAATAAGTTGCTGGACTTCAAAGTTGTTATCTTATGCTGGAAGGTTACAACTTATAAAGTCAGTAGTGTTTGGGATGCAATCTTACTGGGCTCAGATTTTTCTATTACCAAAGAAGATATCTAAGATGATTGAGACAGTATGTAGAACTTATTTGTGGACTGGACAAGCTGAAATGTCGAGGAGGGCATTGGTAGCATGGGACATAGTATGTTTACCACAAGCACTTGGTGGTTTGAATGTGATAAACTTATGCAAGTGGAACAAAGCTGCAGTAACAAAGCATTTGTGGGCAATTGCAATGAAAAAAGACTGCTTGTGGATAAGGTGGGTCCATGCCTACTACATAAAGAACAAGAGTATAAATGTTATGAAGATACCTAAGAATGATGCTTGGGTACTAAGGAAGATTCTTGAACAAAGGGACTTTGTATTGAACTTACCAAACATACAAGGGACTGTAAAGGAGAGGCTGAAGAACTTTCAAAAAGCTAATGGGAAGTTCTGTATTCAGACATTGTATAAGGTACAAATACCTCAGAGTCAGAAGGTTAGTTGGAAGAGTTTGATACTGCATCCTCACATGCATCCCATGCACAAGTTCAATTTGTGGTTAGCAATCCTGAGAAGATTGCCAACAGTTGATAGATTGCAGAGGATAGGGATACAAGTGACACAAACTTGCAGCTTCTGTGGGCAGGCAGATGAGGTTTTTGAACATTTATTTTTTGAATGTTCATATACAAAGGCTATATGGAAGAGGTTGTTGGTATGGTTAAACATTAATCGACAGGTTCAAACATGGGAAGAAGAAGTACAATGGGTGGTTAACCATGCAAAGAAGAATGCAGGAATCAGCTGTATTATAGTGATAGTCTTCAGCATGGTGGTACACAGTCTGTGGAGAGATCAAAACCTTATCAGATTTCAAAATGGAAGAGCTTCAGCAGACAAAGTGTGTAGAGAAATTGCTACATATATTCACATTATAAGCCATATGCACAATGCTTGGGGAGGTTATATGGAAGACTTAAATAGATTTCCATAGGTGTTATATACTGAGTCACAATGTAACTTTACTTGTTTTTGTTTTGTTTAGTGTTTGTTTTGTTGAAATAGCTGTTTATAGTGATAGATACCAGAATAGTTATAAGAGTAATGTATAGGACAAGAGATGACTATTCTGTGTATGAGGTCAATAGAGTGAGTAGAAGGACAAGAAACTGGTCAGCAGTTTCGAGCATTGTAATTTCAAAGTTTTTTGATAAATAAAATGATCAGTTATCAAAAAAAAAAGAAAAAAAAAAGAAAGAAATTACACAACAATGTACACTTTCCGTTTTTCCAAGTATCTGTCAAGCCAATATATTTCAATCCGCCGTGGCGTACGACCCGCTCCCATATATATATTACAAGTACTCTCCCAATCCACCGTGGCGTACGGCCCGATCCCATATATATATACAAATACCTATCAAATCCGTCGTGGCGTACGACCCGATCCCATATATATACAATTACCTTTCAAATCTGTTGTGGCATACGGCCCGATCCCATATATATATATACAAATAACTCCCAAATCCGCCGTGGCGTATGACGCAATCCCATATATGTCCAATACTTTTTGACTCCGTTGTGGCGTACGACCCGATCCATATATATTACAAATACTTTTCAACTCCGCCGTGGCCGATCCCATAAGAGTGGGGAAAATCACACATCGCTCGCGGAAAGTAAATTGCGAAGCGGTCACATGCACACACAATATTCTTTTCTATTCATATTACTTTCCATAAACAAGTTCTTTCGTATTACTTCCCGTAAAATAATTCCTTTTCATATTACATTTCCGTAAAACAATTCCTTTCCATATTATTTTAAATTTCCATAAAATCTCAGAGAAACAAAACTCTGTATAACAGAATTTCATAACATATAAAACGTTACAACGAAGAACATAAGGCATGTTGTGGGCCCTAAAACTACCCGACATGGCATAATAGTCGCTACGTACGGACTCTCGTCACCTTGTATGCACGTAGCCCCCAAGAAAATTACACACAGCATATAGAACAACCTATGGGGATAATTCCCTCTTACAAGGTTAGAAGGGAGACTCACCTCGTGTCGAACCTACTTTCCGAGTCAAGAATGCGCCCGAAACTTCAAACTCGTCTGTCAAAGACTCGAAACTAGCCACAAGTTACTTAATTATATCAATAAATGCTAAATGAATCAATTCTAATGCATGGAAGTGAGTTTTCTAAAGCTTTTCCCCAAAAGTCAAAAATCGAACCTGGGCCCGCTCGGTCCAAACCCGAAATTCGGACCAAAATCCGATTACCCGTTCGCCCCCGAGCCCAGATATATAAATGGTTTGGAATCCGACCTCAATTTGAGGTCTAAATTCCCAAATTTTAATATTCTTAGGTTTTACCAAAAATTCCCAATTCCACCATGAAAACCATAGATTCTAGGATGAAATCTTGTAAAAAGAAGTTAAGGAGTGAAAAAAATGAGTTAGAAATCACTTACCAACGTTTTGGATAAGAAAGAGTGTTTGGGAAATCGCCTCTTATCTCTTTAGGGTCTTGAAAAATGAAAAATAACTAAAAATTCCACTTATTTATACCCCTCTCAGGTACCCCCACCGCGGTCCGCGAAAAAAGGACCGCGGCCGCGCTAGCAAAAGTCAAGAAAAGCTGAAGAAAATCAAGAAACATGACTGCAGTGACATGCTTTAATATTTTGGCCATAACTTTCTCTACGGATGTCCAAATTACGATTTCTTTACCTTTCTGGAAACTATACACAAAGGCATACAACTTTTGTTTTTTGAATCATCTCAAAATTTCTTGTAGATCAAAAGATATAAGCCTCCAAAGTAGGACCAGTGACCCAGCCCCTCCACCGCGGACCGCGAAAACACGACCGCGGCTGCGAAGCCCCCCCCCCCACCCCCCACCCCTCCCCCACCACGGACCGCGAAAAAAGGACCGCGGACCGCGATGGTGGGTTCAGAGAATTGACTCCTCTGACCTACAACTTCTCTATTTTAGCCTAAAGACATCCCGGGATCTACCCGGAACACACCGAGCCCTCGGAACTTCAAACCGAGCATTCCAACAAGTCCCAAATCATCTCACGGACTTGTTCGAGCCTTCGGAACACCCAAAACAACGCTAAAACTCATAATCACACCTCAAAACCCCTAGAATCAAACTTAAGAACTTTAAGTTCTTGAATTCGCTAACAATGCGCTGAACCGACCTATACTACTCGGAATGACACCAAATTTTGCAAGCAAGTCATATTCGACATTAAGGATCTGCTCAAACTTCCGGAATTGCATTCCGACCCCGCTATCAAAATTTCCATTTCTAGTCGAATTCTTCAAAAACCTTCAAATTTCTATCTTGAGCCAAATGACTTCAAAATGACCTCCGGACATCCGAATTCACTTCTGATCGCGCTCCCAATTCCAGAATCACCATACGAAGCTACTCACAGACTCGAAATCCCAAACGGACATCTGTAACTCTAAAATGCCTTCCAACCCAAATTTATGAAATTCTTCTAAAATACTAACTTCCATAATATACGCCGAAACGCTCCCGGGTTATCTAAAAACCCGATCCGGACATACGCCCAAGTCCGAAATTATCATACGAACCTCGTAGAATCTTCAGATCCTGATTCGGAGGTCATTTACTCAAAATTCCAATCTTAGCCAATTCTTCCAACTTAAGGCTTCCAAAATGAGAATTTTCTTCCTACATTGACTCCGAACTTCCCGAAATTTAGTTCCGACCACACCTACAAGTCAAAATACCTGAAATGAAGTTGCTCATGACCTCAAACTGCTGAATGACGCGCTAGAGCTCAAAACGACCGGTCGGGTCATTACATTCTCCCCCACTTAAACAGACGTTCGTCCTCGAACGTGCTAGGAACTGCTCTGGAGTTATCTGAAATCACTATTTAACACCTCGAGCACCTGCCCGTACTGCCACAACCCAATAGAGCACATAAGTTTGATCAAATCTGAAGATATCCTCCTTAATCCATACAATAAGCTCCGACCTCAGTTCCAACACCGGAGATTCTCCGCCAGGCATGTTTCTAATATATGAACACTGTATCAATTACCACACGAGGTACCAGAACACGACTGCGTACCTTTGCTGAATTAGCACCATGCATTGCATAATTCACCATCTAACCACAATGACATTTCCAGAACCTTAATAGCCAAAATTCTACGTGTTTGATTCTCCCAATGCACCTTATGATATATACATCCTGCTATAATGCTGACGATACCACCACAACGGAGGAGATGCGTAGAAGTTTCTGACCAATTGCAGAGTTAACCAAACATTGAATCTTTCCTTTGACTAAAATCATCATCTCATTACGAACCAAATAATGGTAATTGTCCTGTAATATACTCCACATCATCTTATCGCACCGATCCCTGATCCATAAATCTCGTCTCACCCAGTATGAACTACTCAGTCAACAAATCACTCCCAGACATGACCATCAGTCTCACATGATGCCACAATGCGCTAATAGGACACAACTCGAACATGATACTTAAGGAAATGACTCAGGAAGGGACGACTCGACTCACGCAACTAATATGAACTTTCCTCAGAAAATAGGAAGTAAAACACAAGAAAAATAATTATAGGGAACTGTACTCAACACCACACTGTTGCGGCGTGCAACCCGATCAAAATAACATACCCGTGGCGGCATGCCATCCGATCTACACATGAAATTTACATAAGAAGATACATACCGAGCTAGATTGCTTATTACCACAAAATACTGAATAACGATCACAAACACGCTAAGTGCATAATACCATCCCTGGGAGACTTATAGAGCCATATGCTACAAAATTCAAGCACAACTGAGGTGCGATATATAATCTAAATCTCGAGGGCCATCCTGCTCACATAACCCCCTCACTTCGCGGAATCTTAACACATACGAAGTTATCAAGCCGTTTCACAACTCACACGGCACAATCATAATACTACATGAAATGAACAAAGATGGAACTCACCTGATATTCCAACACCCCTCCTTGAGGAGCGCTTTACTGAAATGAACACATCTAACTCACATGAAGCCCATAGTCCTTTTTAAATCCATTTGCGCACTTGAAGCCAATTTCGCTCACACTGAACTAAGCTAATAGCTTGACCTGGGTCCATAATAACCCACTTCCTCGCATAACATGCAAGAACCACCATCACAGTCGGGACAACACCCCATAACCCACAATGGAAATGAACTGAACGCCTTCCATGCTTACACTTTCAAATAAGCACATTACACTTCCTTATACTTGGTCTAAACCTTCAATCAATCAGGTGGCAACAAGTCACGCTTATACAATCTTCCCGTAGTCACGCTCCCACGACCTTTCACACAAGGTAACAAGTCTGCACATCCATACCACCAGCCCCATCAATGCCGTAAAACAAATCAAGAACTCATAACCAGGGTGCAAGCCCCTTACACCGAACATCGATCTCAGGCGATACTGAAGATAACACCAGCTTACTATGGACTTTCAAACCCCCTTTTCTCGCTCATCCGAGCTCATGACATCCTTGTTAATACTGCACCGCAATCTCAATCCTTACTCCCAGTTCTCTATTGCTTACTGCACCCGACATGCCGATATGAAATAGCACAAGAATTCCATCATAACTCCTGAACCATCATTAGGGTGAGCGCTTCATCACATAGGAACATCTTCTTATCTCAATTCAAAAGAAACATAAAAACACACAAGTGAATTCTCACAATCACCCAACATGCAAATCCTTAAGTAGTGGTCTCTATCACCTTAATCCTTCCGGGAATCCGCCTACACTTTACAAGCCATCATGCTTGAATGCTTCCAATTACGATCTACTACGGCGGCCGACAAGACCCGCGCATGCCGGCACAATCCACATGCTTAATTTAATCACCCTGACGAGACTAATCACTACCGTACCTGTGTCATTTCAACCATGGCCAACCAATCTATATTCTTCTTATTCATCCTTAACTTGACTTAGGACAGCAATAGCTTCATCCAAAACATTGTGAACCCAAATCCACACTCCTCTTGAGTGACCTTATCTCACAAGATCATGTTGTCTAAATCCCGCAACCCATCTCATACCCTCCTGGTAAACTTCCTACAACCTGGAGTTTATTTCTCTCACTCCTCCAATTTTGCCCTGCATGCTGAAAATGACATAGAACACTCCAACCATTTTCCCTTTCTCAGAAATTACGCTGCAAAAGCTCGATTCTTAATCATACTGCTTCTCGAAACCTTAAACACCGCATTCTCTAACTTTCAAATTTACTAGGACTACTGTTGAGAGTCACCCACTCTAATTGGCCCCGAATACAATCAACTCCAAGGCTCTTCTAGCACATTAACATGCTCTCAACGAAGCATGTGACTGAGTCACTACCCTTTACAACTTGCCTATGCCTTAAGCATAAATTCTGAATCTCCCAAAACCTAACCCTGGTCCAAGAGGAACAACCTTGCACATATTTATCAAATCCCATGCTCAATTACCACTTATTCTCTAGATGAAATAACTTGCCAGTACATCGATAATCCGCAACCCCACAAGAACGCGGCCCTACAACCTAACTGCGGGTGGTGGGACTCCCCCACTTAGCCCGAAGCTACTCCCTGCACCACTCTAGACCCTGCTGAGATCCTTTCCCCTTTGTTAACATAATCTTTCTCAACCAATCCGTCCAATTCTTCCAAATTCTCCTATTAGCATCCCCTAAATACTCAAATTCTCTAGCACCATTCACACATTCCGCCTCTTACCGAATAGCCACCTGGATCCCTCACAGAAACTTTCCAACCACACAATCGCTAACCTACTCATGGGAGATAACCCACCTGGGGAAATCACCAACTGACACATTCCAACAACACTGAAATGCACACTCTCTGCAACATCAATACCCCATCCTAAGCCTGCTCTCATTTACCAACTTTACCAGTCCGTTCACTTCTCATGAACATCTACTAAATGCACCACAATATCTTCCAATTCACCACTATGCTGCCACTCTCCCACTTTGGTCTAACTCCCCCTCTACATGACTGCTCGACTTCCGCTTCTTACAACTGGCCTCCTAGAAATGGGACCACTGCCTAGCACTTCTCACACATCTTCCTTCATCGTATGTTTCCCAATTGCTGCCTCAATTCAATATCATTCTCTGTAGCTCTTAAACCAGCAGTTCACCACGACTTTAAACTCTCAGAAGATCATCTTTCTCGTGCTGCCTTCATGAGAAATAACTATCCAATTCTGAACCCCCACACACCACGATCTCTGACAACCGCTTCTTCAATACTACTTCACAACACTCTGACCCAATGCAACCGAAGAACTATAACACCGGCGAACTTAACACACTCTATTCGATCAAACAATGATACCACAACACAGGTTAAAACTCCACCTCGCTTGACAACACCAAGTCTTATTACTTTATCAATCCAAAACCTGGCCATGTATAGTTCGATTGCCTTTCCTCCGCCGGAACTGAAATGCTGAAATCTCAAACTCACGCTCTGGGAAGACCTCCCTTCAAGCCATTCATCACCTCAACATATGGGCAAGCATTCTTCCATCATATCGACATCGCGAGTTAACCAATCGTAAGCATTATCACAACCTGAGCATAACCTCAAAGTTCTCAAAATCACAGCTACTGGCTGGAAAAACATATTATCCATCTGCAGGGCTACAACAACAACCTCAACCAATTAAGCATGGAAAACATCACGCACCCTATCCGTAGCACCATTTCAATTCCTCAAATTCCTGATTCATAGCAAGCGCTTCGCGACGCGTAAGATTGAGTAGGAAGAAACATAGGCATAAGCCTCAATGGAATCAAATCGAACGATGAGAAATCAAGAAGGGAAGTACTCCTAACAGCCCTGTAGCCTCTCGAAGATAAGTACAGACGTCTCCGTACCGATCCGCAAGACTCTACTAGACTTGCTCATGACTCGTGAAACCTAGGGGAACCTAGAACGACCCAAAATCCTTAAGGTCGTGATGGCGCCGGACACCACTGTCAGGCAAGCCAAACCTTAGTTAATTTAAAATAAATTCCTGTCTCAGTATTTTCAAAATCGTTACCTTTCACTTTAATACATAATAGCTAGATGAAATCCATTTAATAAAAATAACGGTCCAGTATTCCATTTTAGCAAAATACACCCCAAACACCTCCCAGAATCCGGTGACACAAGTACATGAGCAAAATTCTAAGAACTTATACAATTACTACAAAGCTTGTCAGAATACAAATTGGACAATAGATTTTGAAAATAAAGTACAAATACATATGAGGAAGACTCTGCCGGCTGCGGGTCGTCTCTGGGTGATGCAGCTCGTCTAAGTATCCAAGTCAGTCACATTGCTATGAATATACCGGTGCAACAAATGCACAACAAGTGTAGCATGAGTACATAAATATATATATATGTACCCAGTGAGTATCCCATCTAATCTCGAATAAGTAGTGACGAGAGGTTGACTTGACACTCACTAAGTTCCAACAATAATAATATAAGACAGGATATAATGAAATACAGTAGGCATGTAAGGCAGTGAGCAGCAAATACATAACAAGTACAGAAATCCAAGTAGCTACTGAAATTACACAACAATGTACACTTTCCGTTTGTCCAAGTATCTATCAAGCCAATATCTTTCAATCCGCCGTGGCGTACGGCCCGCTCCCATATATATATTACAAGTACTCTCCCAATCAACTGTGGCGTATGACCCGATCCCATATATATACAAATACCTCTCAAATCTGCCGTGGCGTACAACCCAATCCCATATATGTACAATTACCTTTCAAATCCGCCGTGGCATACGACCCGATCCCATATATATATACAAATATCTCTCAAATCCGTTGTGGCGCACGACCTGATCCCATATATGTACAATACTTTCTAACTCCGCCGTGGCGTATGACCCGATCCCATATATATTACAAATACTTTTCAACTCCGCCGTGGCGTACGGCCCGATCCCATAAGAGTGGGGAAAATCACACATCGCTCGTGGAAAGTAAATTGCGAAGCGGTCACATGCACACACAATATTCTTTTCTTTTCATACTACTTTCCATAAACAAGTTCTTTCGTATTACTTCCTGTAAAACAATTCCTTTTCATATTACATTTCGGTAAAACAATTCCTTTCCATATTATTTTAAATTTCCATAAAATCTCAGAGAAACAAAACTACGTATAACAGGATTTCATAACATATAAAACGTTACAACGAAGAACATAAGGTATGATGTGGGCCCTAAACTACCCGACATGGCATAATAGCCGCTACGTACGGATTCTCGTCACCTTGTACGCACGTAGCCCCCAATACAATTACACACATCATATAGAACACCTATGGGGACAATTCCCTCTTACAAGGTTAGAAGGGAGACTCACCTCGTGTCGAACCTACTTTCCGGGTCAAGAATGCGCCCGAAACTTCAAACTCGTCTCCCAAGGACTCGAAACTAGCCACAAGTTACTTAATTATATCAATAAATGCTAAATGAATCAATTCTAATGCATGGAAGTGAGTTTTCTAAAGCTTTTCCCCAAAAGTCAAAAATCGAACCCGGGCCCGCTTGGTCCAAACCTGAAATTCGGACCAAAACCCGATTACCCGTTCGCCCCCGAGCCCGGATATATAAATGGTTTGGAATCCGACCTCAATTTGAGGTCTACATTCTCAAATTCAATATTCTTAAGTTTTACCCAAAATTCCCCATTCCACCATGAAAACCCTAGATTCTAGGATTAAATCTTGTAAAAAGAAGTTAGGGAGTGAAGAAAATGAGTTAGAAATCACTTACCAACATTTTGGAGATGAAAGAGTGTTTGCGAAATCGCCTCTTATGTCTTTAGGGTCTTGAAAAATGAAAAATAACTGAAAATTACACTTATTATACCCCTCTCAAGTCCCCCCACCGCGGTCAGCAGAAAAAGGATCGCGGCCGCGCTAGCAAAAGTCAAGAAAAGCTGAAGAAAACCAAGAAAAATGACTGCAGTGACATGCTTTAGTATTTTGGCCATAACTTTCTCTACAGATGTCCAAATTACGATTTTCTTTACCTTTCTGGAAACTAGACACAAAGGGCTAAAACTTTTGTTTATTGAATCATCTCAAAATTCCTTGTAGATCAAAGTATATAAGCCTCCGAAGTCGGACTAGTGACCCAGCCCCTCCACCGCGGACCACGAAAACACGACCGCGACCGTTA
>ML290651.1:0-38099 GCA_005239495.1 Nicotiana undulata | reverse complement strand
TAAGTGATTAATAGTAGTGTGGATTGGTAAATGGTAAGTAAGTGAAACTGCCTATGATCTATTAAGGTGATTGAACTGTATGGGGTACACTGTAGTGGCCCAAAACTATGTGCAAATTGTATGCCACTAATAGAGTCTTATGTTAAATGGTGATCCGTATGCATTGGTCAAGGTAATTAAATATGTACAAGTTTTGAGGTGAGGAATGGTATACCTGTTGTAGGGATAACTAAATTTGTGTAATGATGCTTGAAAATGCGTTTCGGGGGCTCTCTGACAGGTAGATAGGCCTATATACAAGGGAACCTCTGGCAAAATTTTCCGAAAATATTGGAGCTAGTGTAAATTGGGAAGTTGCATAAAATGATTTTTCCAAAATCCTCATTCGAGGACGAATTATTTTTAAGGGGGGGAGAATGTAAAGACCCGTAAAAATTTCTTGCTTAAAATAATGCCCGAATAAGTCCCCGAGTGGTTATCTCAGTGGAAATTCTTAAAACGGACCTTGATATTTGTAAAAATACCCCAGATTTGAAACGACTTAATTTTTCCAGAAATTGGGTGTTATGCGATCGCATAACGTGTATGCGGACCGCATAGTGGTCGCATACACGGGCAGATCACTGCCCAAATGAAGGGGTGTTATGCGACGCATAATGCGATCGCATAACATGTATGCGGACCGCATAGTGGTCGCATACCCGAGCAGAATGTTTTCAAAATTTGGCCCACCTGGGCGCCATTCTGCGGTCCATATGGGGACCGCATGTCAGGAATGAGATCTCATTCCTGACCGCATATTCGACACGGTCTTTTAATTTTCTAAATTTTTATACCCGACTCGAGTTTCAGTTAACCCCTGCCCCCTTTTATTTTAACAAGTTTTCTGAACAAATAGAGAGAAGGAAAGGAGAGTTCTTGAGAAAGAAAGTGATCCTTCCATCAAAGTGAATTTCAAGGTCTCTCAGGCTTGGCAATTCGAGTAATCCCTTTCTTCCCCATTCTAGCAGGTAAGGGTTCCCAACCCCTTTTCTTTCTTTTCATTAATTTTTTGATTTTTTTTAACAAAGGAAGGGTTGGCCTGGAATGAATCTTAGAAATATTAGCTAAGACCTTGCATGCATGTTTAAAAAATGGTGCTAATCTAGTAAGAGGGAGTGGGTTGGGGAAAACTTCACAAAGATAGGGTTGAAAATCTAATGGGTTCACATTGTGCTTGACATAATGCTTGAGAGAGTCCGAATTGCATGCATGACTTCAAATTCTGAGTTGAATATGTCTAATTGTGAACTAGATTGACGGTACTAGTCGGTTCGGTGGTTGTGGGTTAAAGCTGAAAAGGGAAACTCGACTCCAGGTATGTATGGCTAACTTTAATCTTTGTAAAATCACTTGTGGTGTTCGAGCATACGGTACGTGTATTGTTATAAANTTTTAAACAAAGGAAGGGTTGGCCTGGAATGAATCTTAGAAATATTAGCTAAGACCTTGCATGCATGTTTAAAAAATGGTGCTAATCTAGTAAGAGGGAGTGGGTTGGGGAAAACTTCACAAAGATAGGGTTGAAAATCTAATGGGTTCACATTGTGCTTGACAAAATGCTTGAGAGAGTCCGAATTGCATGCATGACTTCAAATTCTGAGTTGAATATGTCTAATTGTGAACTAGATTGACGGTACTAGTCGGTTCGGTGGTTGTGGGTTAAAGTTGAAAAGGGAAACTCGACTCCAGGTATGTATGGCTAACTTTAATCTTTGTAAAATCACTTGTGGTGTTCGAGCATACGGTACGTGTATTGTTATAAATATGTGCAACTGGTTGTCCGAATTATGTTGATGTGTGAAGTGTAATACTTGTCTGTCTTTAGTTGACCACCACACTACCACGTTATGAAAAACGGTGCTAAAAGGATAATGAATCCAAGAGTATGAATGTATATGCTAAAGGCTATGTAAAGAAGCTGTATTCTTATTGCTGAAATTTTCTGTGATTGAACTGTGATTTGTCATCGTTGGTGTGACTGTAATTGTCAGGTGGGATCGGGTTGCGCGCCGCAACAGGGGATATAAGGGTGATATGTGAGAAGTGATAAGGGTGTGATTGAAATTATCAGGTGGGATCGGGTTGTGCGCCGCAATAATTGTCAGGTGGGATCGGGTTGCACGCCACAACAGGAGAAATAAGGGTGAGATGTGAGGAGGGACAATGATGGAATTGAAATTGGGATTTTGATGAAGTGAAAAATTGTGGAACTTCCATTGTATGTCTTTCTATGTCTTGTGCAGTAATTGTGTGACTCTCTGTCGGTCTCTTGCCTGCGCATTTTTGAGTTTACTTTGAGTAAAGTTTGTTCATGCATACCAGTACAATTCAAATGTACTGACGCCCTTTTTGCCGGGGGCGCTACATTCTTGTGATGATTGTAGGTGGTTCTATAGCAGGAACTCCAGCACACCGACAGTAGTGCCTCCCCCCTCGTCCTATCAGCGGTTGTGGTGAGCCCCTCTTCTCTCGGGGCCCAGTGTGGCTCATGCCATCTTTCCTCCCGGATTCTTACTTTGGTACTTGTGTAAGGTATAGCCGGAGCCTTGTTACCGGCAAGTATTGTATAACTCCCTTGTACTCTTAGAGGCTCCGTAGACACAATGTGGGTAATGTACATATGTATTTTGGGTAGGTAACGGTACGGTTCGGAATCGTGATCCACGTTGGTAAATGTTGTATGTATTTTGTAAGCATTTGGTATAATATGTTGGTAATGATAAAAAGTAGAAATGAATCCAAGTTGTAAGTTTATGCTTAAGCCTAAATGGCTATTTCACATGAATAATGTATACTGAAATCATGGGGTAACGCGTGGGATAGGAAAGGCAATTCCAGGTCTGCTTGACCGGGGTCCTCCAGTTGAGTGCCGATCGTGTCCCTCGGTTTTTGGGCGTGATAGTCGCCATGCTGTCGCGCCCCCTTTTTTTCCCGAGCACTCCTTTCAGGGCCGGTTAAAAGGGTTTTTGACATTGGTTGGGACAACTCGTTCCTTTTGCGAAAAGGGTTTGCACATTTCTGAAGAGTCGCCACCTAACAATTTTAAGGTGTGTTAGGGCACCTAATGAGTTTCATTTATAACTAAATTTGATAACCAGAGACAGGGTAAGGGCTTGAAATTATCCTAAGGGGAATATGTTAGGCACCTCTCAGGTTCCACAAGTGTGGTTCCCGGCCAAATAGCATTTGTGAATTTGTGTAACTAGCAAGTAAACAATTAATGTCCAAATAGTAGGGGGTTTGAAATATTCATAGCCTAAGCACACACATGTTGTTAATAGTTGAGAATGTTTAGTAGCAAATAGTTTTGAAAAGAATTATGGTTTAAACATGTTTATGGGAGTAAGGGGTAGACTAGGTTTGTTTGTAATATGGATCACATCAATGCAATACCCGGTATGACATTCCTCAAAGAGGGGCTACACGTTGTATTAGCGCACCGGTCATCATATCCATATCTACCATTTCCCACCCCGTGAAGGTAATTAAAGCGAGTGTCGGTCACGACCTCTATTGCATGCTGTTACTTGTCCCTTCCTATTAGTCCCGGAGGAATTTAGGAATTCTATCCTATAAAGGAGGTTCTAGGTAGACCCTAAGGTTTTAAAGGTAAAATTCTAAGGCGACATATAGAAAACAAATAGGACTGCAGATAGGGGGATAACACATAAACAGGAAAGGGGCTCAAATACCTCCACATATAATGCATAGAATCAGCATGACTCAAACATAGTTAAGGTCTTGGTTTAAATTCAGATCCTAAAACATGGTAGCTAAGTGATAACAATAGAGAAACAAATTTATTGCATAACTCAGAGAGGAAGTCCTAATCAGTTTGCCTACTGATTTTAAGCATGTTGATAGCTAGATAGTAATCACAAGAGGACAGTTCCAATTTTATTTTTTTAAGGTTGCTTACCTAAGGCTTGCCTAGGCGTAGGATCATATATGACAGTCATCAGAGGTGTTAACAATTTTGAGGTTGTTATACTTAAGAGCATGCAGTTCTAAGTGTTGCGTTTTTAGGAGTTTATTACCAATTGTTAGAGCGAAATGAACTGTTTCGTACTAAGTAATTAGACTAAGTATAATTAGGCGAGTGTGATCCTATAACATGATATCTAATGCAGAAACATGCAGAATAACTTAAAAAGAGGATTTCTAAATGCACACCAAATTATGCATAGTTTCAGAATAGGCAGTAGTGACAATTTGTTTTAATGTTGTTTACCCTAAAACATGATTTCTGAGTGCGTGGCATGGTTATAGCATGATGATACATGATTGAAACTTATATTAACACATTTATCCTAGGACTGGATTTCTAAATGCTTTCAGAACATGTAGGACCACATAGTGACAGTTTATTTTACGTTATTATTTACCTTAGAGACATGATTTCTAAGTGATAGTAGTAATGATGAGATGCTGAAGGAAATAGTATATATGATTCCTAGGGGACATGGTATCTAATGCATGGAATGCTTTTTGTGTTATGCCTAAACATGGAGTATATTGCACACAAAAGAAAGTAAACCTAGGAAGCATGGTTTCTACCCTTGACTATACTACATCATACATATTACCCTCCCTTTTCACTATCCAACCCAGAGTTGTTTACAAATAATTATTACAGACCATTGAGCATGAATTACATAATTGAAACAGAAAAATAAGAAGTTATCTATAGGGAGCCTACAGTATAGGCCCAGATCCCCATGTCCTCAATGCCCAAATAGTGTTTCACAACCTCTCTCATGATCCGAGTGCGTCAAAGTTCCCTAAGGACCTCAAGGGATCCCGGGCAGTGCTCACACCCAGACTTCATAGCCACAGTAGAGTAAGTGCAGTGTGGAAGGGCCAGCCTTAGTGTGTCAAAGTTCAGAGGGAGCTCATGTGTCCCAAAGCAATGCTCACACAAAGGGGGAAAACTTAAGGGGTCTAAGAGTAGAGTGAGAGTGCTTGACATATTTTTGAAAAAGGTTGAGCAAGAAAACGGTTTTGAAAAAAAGACTTGATTGAAATGATTTTTATAACTAAAAGTTTAACCACTAAAATGGTTTGAAAGAGCAGAAACACCAATCTCAGGACCAAAAGAGTTCAGCATCACACAAAGGACCAAGAGCAGTCAATCAACCACAAATAAGGGTAATGGGATTTGAAGGACAAGTATAGAGCATGTGAGGGCAAGCATGTAGTAGGCAGAAGTATACATAGGTACACAATTAGAAGTTCCTAAGGGGTTCAAGGAATTGGGATACATCATAGTAACAGTATCAAACAACTTAAGGTAATACCAGTAAGGGCATGCCTTACCAAAGCGAGTGTACAGACATAGGCATAAAGAGATTCACTTAGAAGCAGGTTTCAAGTACATAAAGACATACTGATTATGGAAGTAAGCATAGCTTCACATACTAGATGAAGTAGAGATTCTAATTACATGTTGAACCACAACATAGTAGGTAGAAGCATATCAGAAACACAATGAACTGAAGCAGCAATAGAAACATGTTGGTTAGAGAACTGGAATTTGAATTAGAACATACCAGTGAAGGAGACCGTAACACAAAGTAGGAGATAGGAGAACACAATAGTTAGCCTTGGCTTGCAATCGGCTAACTTAGAGCAATAACAATTAGCATAGAAGAGAGAGCAGAATGTAGAAAGTTTTAGTTGTGAAAGAGAGTTATTGAACCATTCAGTTCGTGTCCTTCTTAATGAAAATGTAGTGTATATATATAGTTTGAAAACATGTAGCAAATAAGGTAGGAATCAAAATTAACCAGTAATTAAGGGATGGTGTATCAATCAATATAAAATCAGCATAGATATCCCTTAATTGAAGGAGTTAAGTTCAAACGGAAATATGCAGATAACAAATAAGGAAAGATACCATATGTGACTTGAGTATAACATATAAGGAAGTAATCTCATCCTAGTACAAGTAATTGGTCTAGGTTCAGGAAATCTAATTAAGGAAATAACACAAGAATCTGTGTGACAACATAGTCGACCAAAAATAACGAAGGAAATAACTCAAAGGTCGAAAATTCAGTAAAGAAATCATCATAAGAGATCAGTGAGAGGTAGCAATCACAGGAAATCAACACCAATTAAGGAAAGTATCATGTGTTTAAGGAAGTATTCAGAATCAATAGAGAATATTGTGTAAAAGCAGTAGTGTACTAATCCCACTCATTCAAGGATTCAACAATGTCAAAATAGTACTGATTTAAGCGGGATAAACACACATTAGGCAGGAAGAAGTAGAATCCAAGACCCCAGTAAGCATAGCAAAGTAAGAATCACATAGAATCGGGGATTCAAACTAGCACATAGTACCAATTATCACAACATTATGAGAATGAGTGCAATGAACAAGTAATAGATAAAAATCAGAATCATAAGATGACTAGTAAGGTGAAATTACACAAAGAATTAGGGATTCGTATAGAACACAATACGAATCGACAGAGTAGTCACAATATAGGCAAAGAATTGAATAGTCAGAAACCCTAATAAGCACAGTAGGGAAAAAATCACAGAAACAATCAGGAACATACTCATGAGCAACAGATACACATACCAACCGAAAGGACAAATCAATAAGACAGACTCAGAACTATAATACAGTGTTAAAACTAAGGTTTTAACATAATAAAAAGCGATCTTAACAAAAATCGTTTAAACATATGAGAGAATCACAGGATAATACTTAAACTTGAGGAAATCGTTTTTGAAGAAAAGTTTTAGAAACCCTAGTTGGAAGACGAAAAAGCGTTTTAGGGAAAATGAAAAACTCTTGAAGAAAACATTAAAACAACTCGAATTATGTTTAGATATGTTACAAATCTAGGAAAATTGGAAGTTGTAGAAGTTAGGGTTTCAAAGAGAGAACCCAAAGAGGAGAGAAAACTCAAAGTTTTACCGGTTTCAACGGAAAGTATAAGAATCTTACTCGGACGGCCATGGATGGCCGGAAAACGAAATGAAAGGCCATAGGTGGGAGTTGAACCGCTCCAGGTTCTCTTAAGGGCCTCAAAATAGTGTGTAGCCGACGTGGGAAGAGAGACATGGGCTAGGAGTGGTGGGAGTTCATGATTTCCTGCCAGGGAGATGGTCGGAGAAGATAGACAGAGGTAGGGGAAGGTTCTAGAGAGAACCAGAGAGACAGAGGAATATAGAGAGACGGCGAGAGAGAATGAGAAGGGGGTAGTCATTAGGGGTTAAATTAGGTAAGGGTTGATTTGGGCCGTTGATTTGAAATAATCAACGACTCAGATTGAATGAGGGTATTGGGTCGGGTGTCTTTAAAGACTGGGCCTAATGCTTTGGGCCAATTAATTGGGTTGGGGTCCGGGTAGATTAGGCTGAAATTAGAATTAAGAGTGGCTATTTGTTAAATATTCATTTAAAATAGATAAATAATTAATAAAAAATGTTTAATAACTGTATAAAATGAAATTGATGCCCAATAGATGAAATTAAAGTAATTAACTAGTATTAAAAATATAAATGACTGATTATTTGGTAAAAATATCACAAAATATATAGTTAGGCTATAATTGCAAAGTTATTGTAATTATAGCCAAATAATGCCAATTTGGCTAATTTGTGAAATAATTAAATCCTAATAGGATAACAAAAATTTTGATATATTAAGCTAAGAAATATTTTGAAATTATTTGTAATGCAATTTATGATTAATTATTGGATATAAAAGTACTGGATAAATTAGGAATAAATTGATAAAAATATGGGAAAATTATGGAAAAATACCAATTGTTATAAAAACTGATTTTGGAGATATATATGCAAATTAAAAAATAATTTGAGGAAAAATTGGGTATCAACACTCTGATCATGAGCTGAACCGGAACCACATGTTGTGTCACCATGACACCTGGAACCTGACTAACGTCAACTCGCTGCTCTAGAATGTGGGCAGTGGGAGTCTGGGCTCCTCCCCCGGTTTGTGAAGTAGCTGGTGCAACCGGAATCATCCTTGCCTGAGCAAATGTACCAACATGCTCAGGAATTGTGCTAATGTCTCCTGAAGTCCGGGGGTAACAGCAGGCGCCTCCGTACCTGCCCCCAACTAGAACTACTGGCGGCTCCTCAACTGCTGCATCTAGTAGGTGCCCTAGTTGTGGCACGTGCCCCTCATCGGCCTCTACCTCTGACCCTAGCGACATCTGTTTCAGGGGTAACATCATCAGGAACCGCAGCTCGTGTCCTCACCATCAGTGAGAGAATAGAACGATAATTTCAATCTTCAAGATCAATAAACTCACACGATAGGAATGAAGGAAGTGAAATTGTCCTAATAGTTTTGTAGCCTCTCGAAGATAAATACAAACGTCTCCATACCGATCCGCAAGACTCTACTAAACTCGCTTATGACTCGTAGAACCTAAGAACCAAGAGCTCTGATACAAACTAGTCACGACCCAATTTCCCCTCCGTTATGTATCGTGATAGCACCTAGTCTTAGGGACTAAGTAAGCGTAACATGTATTGAATTTACAATAATAGTAAAGGATATTTACAGTCTCGATATAGAAATCTTTACAAAATTTAAAATTTTCCCAAAACTGGTAATACAAGTCATAAGCTCTACAGAGTTAACTACACTTCTATTTAGAAATGAGTAAGATAGTTGAAAACAAAGTAAGAAGGTGGCTCCGAAGCTTGCGAACGCGGCGGCAAGTTTACCTTGAATCTCATCAGCAAGGATCCGCACAGCTACTAACGATCAATACATGTATCTGCACAAAAATGTGCAGAAGTGTAGTATGAGCACACCACAGCGGTGCCCAGTAAGTATCAAGACTAACCTCAAAGTAGTGACGAGGACTAGTCAAGACACCCACTGGTCTAATAAACTAAACATGCATAAGTACCAAAATAACGGAACATGACGTCTATGTAATGTCTACACAATATGGCTAACAACATAACAACTACAATAAGGGAGGAAAAACGACAAACAACAATGGAACACCATAATAATACACAGAAGGATGGGCGGAGACACAACCCTAGTCCGAAAATCACAGTACAGTAAGGGCAAGTAGTAACTCGGCACTGCAATAGTTTTCACATCAGGCCTTAGCCAACAACCCCAATAAATTGATCAAAATCTTCATGTCTAAACTGTCACCCCGCAAGTTTTATATTGGAAACTTTAAAATATAATCCTTTCAAATAGAAAATTATGTGAAATATACTTCCTTCGAATATAAACTTTGCAGATAGATAACCTTCAAACGTAGTTCTTTCAAAATAATTGTTTTTCAAATATACTTTTCCAAATAATTGTCCCCCAAACATAGTTTTCTTCAAGATAAATACTTTTCTAATATACTTTTCAAATAAATGTCTTTCAAACATAGTTCCTTCAAGATACATACTTTTCATATATACTTTTCAATTAAATGTCTTTAAAACATAGTTTCTTCAAGACAATCTACTAGGATCCCGTCTGGACAAATTTTACCAAAATCAGAACACCCATTCCCATATGAGTTCAACCATACAAAAATTACCAAATTGCGATATTATTTCATCCCTCAAATCATGATTTTTCGTTTTAGAAATTTTCTTCGAAAGCCAACATTTTCCTCAGCCCAAAACACAATCTAAATGACATAAATGAAGATAAAATCACAGAATATTTTAGATTCTATGTGAAGAATACTTACCCAATCAATTAGCTTAAAATCCCCCAAATATCGCTCCCAAATCCGGAGTCCAAAACTCAAAATATGAAGAAGAATGGACAACCCTCGACTTATATGAATCTGCCCACGAATTCTACATCTGCGAACGAAGAAGCGCACCTGTACTTTCGCATTTGCGGGAAGACGTTCGCATTTGCGAACTTGACTTACCAGGCCAGGGACCACATCTGCGGATATACAGCCGCACCAGCGGCACCGCAGAAGCAAAAGGGAAAGCCGCAAGAGCGAGATTCCTCGGAGATGCGTTAACAGGACCACAGAAGCGGCCATCGCAACTGCGTGCCAGCAGTCGCAGAAGCGGGCTAGCTCCCAGGCCTCAAGGATCGCAAAAGCGACCAGGCTCACGTAGAAGCGGAGCCGCACCTGCGATCCTAAGGTGTCGCAGGTGCGAGACACTAGAACCAGACCTGTCCTAAACTATGAAAACCATCTGAAACCGTCCAAAACACCCCCGAGGCCGCCGGGACTCCGTCTGGACATACCAACAAGTTCTATAACCTAATACGGACCCGCTCGAGGTATCAAATCACATCAAATCACAATGAATCTACGAATCTCACCAGGAATCGAGATTATGAACTTTCGAATCTTCCAATTTCTAAAACTCGTGCCCAAACCTATCAATTCAACCCGGAATGACGCCAAATTTTGCAGACAAGTCCCAATTGACATCACAAAGTTTCTCCAATTCTCGTAATCGCATTCCGCCGTCAATATCCCAAAAAGTCAGTTGTGGTCAAACTTCTCCATTTTCCAAACTTCAATTTTTCCAACTTTCGTTGAATTGCCTCAAATTACTCTACGGACCTCCAAATCCAAATCCGGATGCGCGCCTAAGTCCAAAATCACCATACGGAGTTGTTTACATTATCCAAAAGTTATTCCAGAGTCGTTTACACAAATGTCACATACCGGCTACATTCTCACTACGTAAGCTTCCAAAAATAAAATCTTTCTTCCAATTTATGCCGCCGAATGGAGCTTAAATTCTCAAAACGACCGGCTGGGTCGTTACATTCTCTCCCTCTTAAACAAACGTTCGTCCTCGAACGTGCCAAGAATTTCCTCGAAGCCTTCAAGTTACTGAATGCACACTTCCAACATACACCTGCGGGTGATGCCACGTCACCCTAATCAACATAAGACCGAAGACACCATATCAACTACAATTTAGATTTTCTACCCAACCGATAAGCCTCATACCTCAAATTCTCACCTTCTGTTCATTTCTAAAAGACCCGATTCTAAATCCATCCTCGTCCAGCTGCATCAACTCATGCGAGAACTAATGGCCCAACCTTCACCTGCTGATAATTCAGGCACCGAGTGAATGTTCACATTTGCAATCCTGACCCTTCCCAGACTCCCTTCGCAATTGGGAAGGTAACCTCGCAAATGCGAGAACTGCTGGCCCATCCTCCTAATCGCAATTGCGATGAAAGCCTCGCAATTGTGGAACCTGTAGGGTTTGCAATTGCGATGCCTGATCTCGCAAATGCAAGAACAGAGGCCTGCAACCAATTTAGCTACACCAGCAAAATTTTCTAAGTTCCAAAACACCTGTAGCCTATCGGAAACTCACCCGAGCCCTCCGGACTCCAAACCAAACATGCACACAAGTCTAAAAACATCATACGAACTTGCTCCTGCAATCAAATCGCCAAAACAACACCTAGAACTGCGGATTTAGAACCAAAACTCATGAATTTCTCAGGAATATTTCAAAATTACTATTTTCTCAATAGGACGTCTGAATCACGTCAAATCAGTTTCGTTTTCACCAAATTTTACAGATAAGGTATAAATATCATAACGAATATGTACCTGGATCCGGAACCAAAATACGGGTCTGATACCAATAAAATCATCTATTAACCATTTTCTTAAAATCTTTATAATTTCAGTCTTTCAATTTAAATTAAAAATTCTTTTCTCGAGCTAGGCACCTCAGAATTCGATTCCAGACATACGCCTATGTCCCATATTTTATTTCGGACCCACCAAGACCATCGGAACATGGGTCCGGCTCCGGGTCCGCTTACTCAAAACGTTAACGAAAGTCAACCAAATCACTTTTAAATTCTAAATTTTTTATTTCTTCCATTTTTCAACATAAAGGCTTCCCGGAATTACGCCTGGATTACAAACGCAAATCGTGATGGATAAAATATGAGATCTCTAACGCTAACGAGCACGGAATAGAGTCTTAAACCACAAAATGGCCCCTTTGGGTCATCACATGGGCCTTTTTCCTAGACTAAGGGAAGCTAATCTAATGTGGAGCTCATTTATGCTTCCTAAACAAAGAATTGTTGTTTTGTTTGCATGTGAAAGTAAACTTCTAACTAGGGAGACATTAGCTCGAATAATGATACCTGTAGAGATGATCAACAATGCTGCCTATGTTATCGGCACAGGTAGAGACACATAAACATATCTTTGGCAAATGTGAGTGGATTTCGGAACTAAGAGACAAATAGAGCACTTGGCTGGACATCAAGATACAAGATAACGAGGCCAGTCAAGTGATCAAGGGGATCAAAAGGAAAAGATGGAAGCAATTTCAGAAGGAAATAATTGCAGCAGTATGGGTGCCATGATATATTACAATTGACAATCAAGAAACTGGAAGATTTCAGGGAAGGTACTGCGGGAATAGACTTTGTAGTTGCTCATATTCAAGAAGAGGTGAAGGATAGAATAGATATACTGTGAAAGTCGAAAAGAGTTCGTAAAAGTCAGATGTTAATTCAGAAATTATATGACAAGACTTCTGTTTCTTTGTCTTGGGATCTAGTGTTTGAGGTAGTCTCCCTTGACCGCACACTAGAGGCTCTTTAGGTATTGCTTTGGTTGTTATGGTAGTACTTCATATTTATTACCAATATTTTTTTTTTTGAGATAACATGGAATAAAAATTAGAAAGTTACTCGGAATAAAAAGTGTACTAAATGGCGTGGGATGGACAACATTAATGCATTGAACAAGACTTGTATTTAAAGAATAATTATATATATGTAAATCCATAATTTTGAATAATTTATTTTAAATATGTAAGCGCATCACTTCTTGGAATTTCGTTGTCTTCGTCAACGTTAAATTGTGGAGGAAGAGACGTTTGAAAATAAAAATGTTCGCTTTCAGATTATAAGTGTATTTTGTATATTACTGTTCACGGGGTGCAGCCTCACCAATTTCGTGGCCTAAAACCAAACTTTACGAGGGGCCTTAACTTTTTTATTAATAAAAAAATAATTCATTTTTATTTCAAGTCTATTTTTCTAATTTTTTAGATGCAAAGTTATTATGTTTTTATAATCAATTTCTCCTAATAGGTCTTTCTCAATTTGTCACGAACCAAAAATCATATGAAAGGTCGTGATGGCGCCGGACACCATCGTCAGGAAAGCCAACACTAAATAGTAATTTAAATTCACATTTTAGTGCTTCTGAAAACATAAATTTCCTTTAATTTAACTAGTAACAAACAAACTTTAAGGAATAACATTGACGTTTTCGAATTTCAGTACTAAACACCCCATAATCATCACAGAACTCGGTGTCACAAGTGCATGAGCTTTTACTAGGAAGTAAACTAGAATACAACAACAGTCCAGTATATAAGTTTGGACAGAAATGAAGATACAAGTACTCAGAAAAAGACTCTGCTGGCTGCCGATCGTCTCAAAGATGCAGCTCACTTAAGTCCTCGTATCCACCACGCCGTTGTGCCCACAAGGCCACAATCCATACATGTACCTGTACATCAAAATGTACAGCAAGTGTAGTATGAGTACGAAAAGATTGTTTACTCAGTAAGTATCCCGCATAACCCCGAAGAGGTAATGACGAGGGGCCGACTTGACACTTGCTATGGTCAAATTAATATAGTTAAATGTGACACTAGGCATAAATTTCATGATTAGATAACAGATATCAACAAGAAGTGAAACTTTTTCCATAATTATAATTTCAGTTTCCGTCAGTTCAGTTAACAACCAATATCTCAAGGCATTTAAACAGTTCAAGTTACAGAAAGTACTAAGCAAATAGCATGTGCAAATAATGCCGAGGTCATACGGCGCGATCCAACAAAATAATAAAGTGCGCACTGCTGAAGGGTAGAACGACGTAAACCATAGATGCATCTATTAACCTGCCGAAACGAACGGCCCGCTCCCATGAGAGTAGTGGAAGACAATACCCCGCTCGCGAATCATACATGCGACGTGGTTACACATAGATTTCTCAAGTTATTAACGTATTCTTTTATTTCTTTCAAAAATATAAAATTGCAATGAAAACTTTCAAGATTCCCATTTTTATAACAATTTTCGACTCCTTTCAAAAATATTTAATAAGCATGCTCAGTCCATCTCCTTCTCAAAGCAAACAATAAACACAAATCAAATCTAATAACAACAAAGCATGATGTAAGCCTAGAACTACCCGGACATATGCATAACTAGTCGATACGTACAGACTCTCGTCACCTCGTGCGTACGTAGCCCCCACAAATAGAAGCACCTAATAATTAAGTTCAACTATGAGGTTAATTTCCCTCTTACAAGGTTAGAAATGAGACTTACCTCGCTTCGAAATTCCATAACCGGTTTCCAAAGCCTTCCAATGACTCAAATTGATGCACAACACCCCAAAACTAGCCAATAATTGTGCAAACCCATAAATATATACCCAAAGACTCATTATAATTCAATTTATAGCAATTTCTAACCACGATCGAATTGTCGATAAAATCACCTTGGGGCCCACGTGCCCGGATTCCAAAAATATTTTAAAGATAAACATTACCATAAAATTACGAACTCAAATATATAATTTATTCAAATTCGTGGTCAATATAAAAAAATACCAAGTTTTTAGGTTTTCTACCAAAACCACAAATTTCCACTAATTTTCCATGAATATCCATGTTAAAATCTATATATAATCCAAGTATTTAACTTGCAATAGGTGGGAATCACTTACCTTGAAATAGATGATGAAGATGGAGCTCCAAAATCTCCCCTAGGTCGTCTCCCATAGAAGAAAGGAGATGAAATGAGCCAAAACCATTTTTTGCAAACTTATACACTGTCACACAACTCTTCTTCGCATTCGCGAAGAACAAAAATTCTCGAAAAGCCATTCCAAACCTTTCTCAGACAACCTCTAGTATAATGGTCATAAATTTTTTGCACAAAACTCTGAATGACAAATGGTTTAATATTATGAAAACTAGACTCCAAGATATACAACTTTTATGTTTGGGTCATCTCCCAATTCCTTATGGATTCGAGATATAAGCTGCCAAAGTCAGCCCTGTGCAACACAAATTTCTTCTTCACCTTCCCGAACAGCCTGTAGTGAACCAACCATAACTCTTTATACACAAATTCAAATAATAAATGGTTTACCTTTCTGAAAAATAGACACAAAGGACTACAACTTCTGTTTTTTCATCATCTCAAAATTCTTTATAGATTGTGAGATATGAGCCTCCGAAGTCAGAGCTGCGCAACATAGATTTTATTCTTCGCGAACACGAGAGTCTTTACGCGAACGCAAAGAAGAAAATCCCAGAAGCCAAATCCTTTTACGCGAACGCAAGAGGATCATTGCGAACGCGAAGAACAACACCAAATATCAGGAAATCAACATCCAAAGTAGCCCAAAATGATCTGAAACACACCCGAGGCCCCCGGGACCCCGTCCAATCTCACCAACCTGTCCCAAAACATGACACAAACTTGCTCGAGGCCTCAAATCACATCAAACAACATTGAAATCATGAATCGCACCCCAATTCAAGCTCAATGAAATTAAAACTTCAAACTTCTACATTCAATGTCGAAACCTATCAAATCACGTCTGATTGACCTCAAATTTTGCACACAAGTCACATTCGACATTACGGACCAAATCCAACTTCCTGACTCGGAATCCTACCCCGATATCAAATAGTCCACTTCCAGTCCAATTTCTCAAAAAACCTTCAAATTCCTAACTTTTGACAAATGACTCTGAAATGACCTACGAACCTCCAAATCCATATTCGGTTGCACTCCCAAAACCAGAATCACCATACGGAGCTATTCCTAGACTCGGAATCCCAAACAGACATCGATAACATTGAAATGCACTTCAACCCAAATTTATGAATTTCTTCCAAAATGCCAACTTCCACAATAGATGCCGAAATGCTCCCGGCCAAGTCCGAAATCATCATACGAACCTGCTGGAATCTTCAAATCCCGATTCCGAGGTCGTTTACTCAAAAATCTAACCTTAGTCAATTCTTCCAACTTAAAGCTTCCGAAACAAGAATTCTCTTTCCAAATCAACTCCAAAACTCCCGGAATTTAATTCCTACCATGCATACAAGTCATAGTACCTGAAGTGAAGCTGCTCATGGTCTCAAACCGCCAAAGAACGCGCTAGAGCTCAAAATGACCAATTGGGTCATTACATTCTCTAACACTTAAACATACGTTCGTCCTCGAACGTGCTAAGGACTGTGCTGGAGTAGTCTGGAATTATTGTTTAACACCTTGTGCACCTAACCGTGCTACCTCAACAAAGTTGAGTACATTAGACCGAGTCAATCTGAAGATTTTCCCTTTTATTTAGTCAAATGAGCCTTAGAGCCAAATTCCAACATCTGGAACTCTCCATCGGGCCTGCTTTAAACATACAAACACTGTATCAATCACCACACGATGTACTAGAACATGACTGCATACCTTTGCTTAGTCCACACCTTGCGCCACTTCATTAACATGACCATAATAACATTCTCTGATCATAATAGCCGAAATTCCACGAATCTTATGCTCCCAATGCATCTCATGACCTATATACATCTGGCCCCAACTTTTACATGACCGCCACGAAGAAAGAGATGTGTAGAATTTCATAACCAACCGTCGAGTCAACAAATAATTGAGTTTATACTTATGACAAGAGCCATCACCTCATTCTGAATCAGTAATGACATTTGCTCTTTAATTCACTTCATTTAATCTGATTTTACTGATCCTAGATCCAATAATCTTGTCTCACCCAGTATAAACTGCTCAGGCAGTAAGCCACCCTAGACATGACCAAAAGTCTCATATGATGTCACACTGTGCCAATAGGCCACAACTCAAAAGTGATACATAAGGAAAACAAACTCTGGAAGGGACTACTCAACTTACGCACTAATATGAACTTTCCTCACAAAATGGGAACCAAACACAAAAAAAAAAAGAATATAGGAAACCGTACTCAACATCACACTGTTGCGGCATGCAACCTGATCCAGATAACATACCCTTGGCGGCGTGCCACCCGATCCACACATAAAATTAACATAAGGAGATACACACCGAGCTAAATTGCTCATTACTACAAAATACTGAATATCGGTCACAAGAAATGCTAAGTGCACAATACCATTCTTGGGGAGACATATAGCGCCATAAGCTACAAAACTCAAGCACCATTGAGGTGCAATATATGATCTGAATCTCAAGATCCATCCTGCTCACATAACACCATCAATACGTGGAATCTCAACACATAAGAAAATCATCAAGCCATTCACAACTCACACGGCACAATATAGTATTACATGAAATAGTTGCCGAAATAACATCCAACATTCTAATACTCCTCCATGAGGAGCGTTATACTGAAATGAACACATCTCCCATGATATATAGCCCATATTCATATTTAAATACATAGACATACCTCAAGCTGATTCTGATCGCACTATATTAGGGTAATAACCTTTCAAGGGTCATTATAACCCCCCTTTCCATAACACACAAGAACAATCATCATAACTGGAACAAACTTCCATAGTCCGCAACCAAATGAACCGTGTGCCTTCCAGGCATAAATTCTCAAATTAGCGCTACTACCACAAACTTCATACTTGGTTTAAATCTTCCACCAATCAGGTGACTACATGCCACACTTATACAATCTTCCCATGGGATACGCCCCCACGACCTTTCGTACCGGGTAACAAGTCTGTACATTCATACCACCAGCCACACTAAGGTTGTAAAGCAAATCAAGAATCCATATTCAGGATGTAAAGCCTCTTACACAACACCGATCTCAGGTGACACTGAAGATGGTACCAGCTTACTCCAAACATTCAAATTCCTTCCCTGCTCAACCGAGCCCGAACCGCAACCTTGATCCTCACTTCCAAATTTCCTACCGCTTACTGCACCTAACATGCCAATATGTGATAGCACAATAATTTCATCATAACTCCTGGACTACTAATAGGGCAAACACTTCATCATATAAAATCTTCTTACTTAACTCATTCCATGAGAACCATATCAACACGCGAATGAATTCTCACAGCCGTAGAATATGCAAATCCTCAAGTGGTGGTCTAAACTACTATACTCTTTCCAGGATCCACCTACACATAACATGCCATAATACTTGAATACTCTGTAATAAAACCAATTACGACGGTCGTTAAGCCGCACACGTACCGCCACAAATCACATGCATACTCTAATTATGCTGGAGGTACTGATCACTGCCACCATCATGCTAATTCAACCATGGATAACAGACCCGACTTCTTCTACTCATCTTTAACTTGCCTTAGAAATAATTATAACTCCAGTCAACACATAACAACTCAATTCGCGCTTATCCTGAGTGACCCCATTCCACGAGACTACATTGTCTCCAAACCCATGAACCATTCCATACCCTTTTCTTGCATGCGCATTCACATCTTCCAAATGCTTCTCTGCAAGTCAAAAATATTATAGAACATTCCATGTCTCTTATCATTATCCGCTACAAAAGCTCGACTCTTAACCATACCACAGGTTTAAAATCATCTACCTAGTCATCTGAAACTGCCAATGCTGCCTAAGAATTTTTTTGACCTTCCTTCCAGAACTAACCGTGACCTCACATATGAAAATCTCAACTCTACACAACATACCGCATACGCCATTCCATCCTATGATAAATATGAGAACTTCACGATCCTTACCGAGCCACAAGCAACTACGTACCCAACTAGCCAAGAAATTCTATTTGATCCCATTTAGATGCAAAATCACTATTCATCACATGCACCTCACGCCAGTAGAAAATATACATCTCTAACCGTGGTAGAAACCATCAGGAACTATCTGAATCCCATTTGTACAACACCAAACCATCAGGACTCAATCCTTCTAACTCAACCAAGCTACGCAGTTCACCAAAACCCAAGAGCATTACTAAGAAACACCTGTAAAAACTCATTGCCTCATAAACACCCAAAGAACTAATCATATCCCTTACCATGTCGATCCGACCTACAAAAAGCTATCTTATTTATCCAAGTTCCTTCTGACTTACCTTCGAATTGATACTTCTCCTTGCCATAATCCTGCAATTCTCAACCTAGACTCACCACACGAGACCCAAGCATAAGACCGTACCGTCTAAGGCTCATAAGCCGCTGAATACTCTCTCAAATATCCCCAAAAGTACCACATTCAAAATACTTACCCTGAAGAGACTTCTTGCGAATCTAAAGCCATTACCTTCACTTTCCAGATACTGATATATAGAATCCATGATAATGTATAAATGCCACAAGTCTTGACACCCTCCAACGTATATCTCAGTTCTAGCCAAATGCGCACCTTGAAGACTCCCAATTGTTACGTATAACCTTGAATCCATCAGAACCATTCTCTATAGTCATCCACTCTACACAAATCTCAATTAAACTGATCAAATAGGTCACCTAAACCCATTTGCACATCAACATACTAGGAAGTAACCCACACTTTGAAGCAACCAAGCAAATTCCTACTCCGCACACACTACACCATTTATAGCTACAAATCAATCATTCAATAAAACCCATCTACCTATAGAGTACATTACCACCTGTATCCAAAAATTTCCAATACTCGAGTCTTCTCAGACTCCACCTCTGCAGGTCATAAATGATTCACCATTATACCTCGAACTAAACCCAATACCTCGCATAATCATGCAACTAACTTATCAGTAGCAGCCTCCCCCACTTGGCTCAAATTCATAGATCAAAACAGTCAATAACTCACAATGCCCATACGCTAACATCGCCGCCATATCACTGGGAGATTCAACTAAATCCTTCATAAGCTCATATATAACTCAAATCATTTAACATCTCAAATAATCTGCAATCTCGCATTCACCATTTCAATAGCCGTGCAAACTTCCACAAGCGATCTAAAATCAACTTACAACATATAACATATATTGGTAAAAGAGTACTTGTTATAAAACCACCTAAGGATCACACAACCTCAGGACACCCCACGGGAGATAACCCCGCATGCTTAGCCTCAAACTGATATCATCTTTATACCCCTTCCAAATATCATAGCTCCCACGCAATCACTATACCCTCCTGCATTAAAACACAACCAATGCCTATCCTCGAGGCATCAAGATACGCGGTACAAGAATATGAAGCTGATGGCATAGCTAATACTATAGTTGTGGTCAAAGAAATCTTGAGCTTCTAGAAGCTCTCTCGACACTCGTGTGACCACTTGAATACCCTTACTGGACACCACGTGCCCCAAGAATGCTACTGAACTGAGCCAAAAATTCACACTTTGAGAATTTTGCATAAAGCTTCTCCTCCATCAATCTCTATAATACCCTCCTCAAATGCCGAGTATGCTCCTCTTGGCCACGTTGAGTACGCCATGATTCTATAAATGAATACAATAACGAAGGAGTATAATTACGGATAGAATACACTGTTAATCAAATACATGAACACCATTGGGGCATTGTCATCCCAAAAGACATCACCAGGAACTCATAACACATACAGAAAGATCTGCTCCACTCCACAACTAAACAACATGAGAGGTCCTCCGATACACTCACAACTCGAAGCCATATGCCAACTCGAGACAGAAATCAAACACTCAATAGTTCTTGCCACATTTCGGGGGATCCTTTTTTCACAATCAAACAATTTGAACACACCTCACCATCGAATCACACTCGCCACATAGTTATCTAGTCATAAAACCCCACTGATAAGGACACAAACGAACATATAGATCCCAAATGCACGGCTCACACAATCAAAATCTCAGCACTCAAGCCACAGAATAAACAAACTCATGTCCCCAAGACTGGCCCATTATCAACATGCAAAAATCACATCTCCCACCTCACCATAGAAATCAAAAGTTGTTGATACATAGCTGATACCGAGCGCTCACGTGCGCATTCGAATACAAGAAAGGGATTCAAAGAGTTACGCTTTTGGATAAATAAATGGATTCACACGAAAAGAATTCAAGAATGCGAGATTTTTCCTACGGGTTCTGCAGCCTCTCGGAGATAAGTACAGACATCTCCATACCGATCCGCAAGACTATACTAAACCTGCTCATGACCGGTGAGTCCTATGTTACCTAGGGTCTGATATCAATTTCTCACGACCCCAAATCTAAACTAGTCGTGATAGCGCCTAGCATGTAACTAGGCCAGCCAAATTAACATTCAGAACGTAAAGAATCTTTCATTTATATCATTACTAAACTGATAATCCATAAAGGTTTTGTTTAATCATTTTTAAACAGATAAAGCTACGTCGAATATACAACCCTAACATCCTGGAGTCACTGGTCATGAGCATCTAACAAAAATATACAAGTCTGGAACATAAGATTTATAACAATAAGAGGGAGAAAGCAGGGTTGCGGACGCGTGCAGCTACCTCGGAAATCTCCGAGAAATCCCTGAGGCAGGTAAACAACTCACTCTACCCTAGCACCTGAATCTACACACAAGGTGCGGTAAGTAATGTGAGTACGCCAACTCAGTAGTAATGAAAGTAAATAATGTCTGAGAACTACGAAATGCATAAAACAAGTCATCAATTCACAATAAATACAAAACTTCTTTCAAAATCACAAATACGATAATTTGAAACAATTGAAAATCGATTTCAGTAAAATTCCTTTGAAAATGTAACTTTCCACAATTTCCATAGAAAACAAAATAATTAAGTATAAGAATGATATAGTTCATCAATAGCCTCTCGGGCAAAAACATGTACCATCAACCGCCACTCGGGCATATTATCACTCAGAATCAGTCACTCAGCATGCCTCACAATCACTCGGTATCAACCTCTCGGGCAACCTCACAGTCACTCATGCCTCTCAATCACTCGTCACCCGGCACTCGGCATTCGTACTCAGTAGGTACCTGCGCTCACTGGGGGTGTACAGACTCCGGAGAGGCTCCTACAACCTAAGTCCTATAACAGGCCATCTCGTGGCATAATCACTCAGGCTCTCAGCCTCTCACATATCATGAATAATGTAACCTGATGTGGCGCGCAACCCGATCCCATAATATCCTCATAACATAGTCCATCGGCCTCACTCAGTCAGAAACCTCTCAACAAGCCGCTCGGGCTATCCGTAAAATGGGGTACTCAACCCAAAATATCATTTTATATCACAAAATAACGTAAATAAGCCTGAGTTTCGAAATCAGTTAAACATAGTATGACCGAGTGTAAATCATAAGTCAAAATAGTGAGGAATAACAGTAAAAACATTCCCCAAGGGGTCCAAACACTTGGCACGAGGCCCAAATATAGCATTCGGCCCAAAACATAGTATTACTCTTTTAAAATATGAAATATCATATGATTTAGAATCAAATACGCAACTTAATAGTTGCCACGGGTCGGACCAGGCTACAATCCCCCAACACTGCATGCCACACACTCATCACCTAGTATGTGCGCCACTATAAAATAGTTATACAATGCAAAGTCCGGGGTTCATACCCTCAGGATAAGATTTACGATCATTACTTACCTCAAACCGGACAAAAAACTACTCCGCAATGCCTTTGCCCCTCGACTCAGCCTCAACACACCCCGAATCTATTCAAAAACAGATTCATATCATCTAAATACACTAAAGAAACAAAGCCCACTAGAAAACAACCAGTTTTTACCAAAAATCTTGAAATAGGACAAACCCGACCCCCAGGCCATCATCTTGGAATTTGATAAAAATCACAAAACTAGAATACTTATTCACCCAAGAGTCTACCCATATAGAATTCATCGAAATTTTACCTCAAATGCCCATTCAAATCCCCAAAAGAATTCTCAAACTTTTTCTTCCATTTTTCCAATTTTCACTCTAATTTCCCAAATTAAATGATGAAATTCAAGGCTAGATCATGGAATTAAACCAAATATGAGTTAAGAATACTTACCCCAATCACTCTACTGAAAAGCTCCTCACATTTCTCCTTCTCTCGAGCTCTCTAATGGATTTTGAGATTTTGGACTTAAAACCTCCTTTTGAATTAAAAACTTTCTGCCCAGGTCATTACTCACTGCGATCGCGGCAATCCGCACGCGATCACGAAGAACAAAATGACTTTACCCCAAAATTAACCCTACGCAATCGCAAACAAGCCTACACTATCGCGATGCAATGACACTTAAACCCACGCGGTCACAAACCTCCTCATGCGATTGCGAAGCATAAACATCTCATCCTCACCCGCTCCCTTTTTTTCACGCCCCAAAATCGAGGGACACGACCGGCACTCGACCGGGTAGCCCTAGTCAAGCGGACCTGGATCCCCTTTTCCATCCCATGTATTACGCCGTGATTCCAATGTACATTATTCAATTATAATTTAAACACATTCTTACAACCTGGAAATAAATTCTAGATTTCTGTCATTACCCACATGTGGTACAATACTTACAAAATATACATAACATATAGGTTTACTTTATGTGGTCTACAAGTTATACTTCCCAAAATACATATGTACGTAACCCACATTTCCTGTCCACGGAGCCTCTAAGAGTACAAAGGAGTTATATAATACTTGCCGGTAACAAGGCTCCAACTATACCTTACACAAATACCAAAATAATAATCCGAAAGAAGAGGTGGCATGAACCACATAGGGCCCCGAGAGGAAAGGGGCTCACCAAAATAGCTGATGGGACGTAGAGGAGGCACTGTTGTTGGTGGGCTGGAGTACCTGCTATAGAACCACCTACAATCATCACAAGAATGTAGCGCTCCCGACAAAAAGGGACGTCAGTACATTTGAATTGTACTGGTATGTATGAACAAACTTTACTCTAAGTAAACTCAACAATGCACATGCAAGAGACAGACAGAGAGTCACACAATCACTGCACAAAGATATAGAAAGAAACACAATGGAAATTCCACAATTCTCACTTCATCACAATCACAATCACAATTCCACCCTTATCCCTTCTCAACACTCCACCCTTATTTCTTATGTTGCGGCGCTCAACCCGATCCCACCTGACAATCACAATCATTTCTTATGTTTCTGTTGCGGCATGCAACCCGATCCCACCAGACAATCACATCTCACCCTTACCGCTTCTCACATATCACCCTTATCCCTCCTGTTGCGGCGCACAACCCGATCCCATCAGACAATCACATCTCATATCAACAATGACATTTCACAATTCAATCACAACAAATTTCAGCAATAAGAATATAGCTTCTTTACAACCCACAATACGTATAAAAAAAATCGTGCCACAATAAACCTTACCAAACATTGAATCATATACGATATTGCCACAACCGTTTAGTTCAGTTACATCACACCACAAATCCTTTTCGTTACTTGTTACACAGCCTTTAGCATATACATTCATACTCTTGGATTCATTAACCTACTAGTATCATTTCACATAGCATGGTAGTGTGGTGATCAACTAAAGACAGACAAGGAATACACTTCACGCTTCAACACAATTTGAACAACCATTTGCACATATTCACACCGATACACGTACCGTATGCTCAGATACCACAAAACGATTTTACAAAGATTAACGTTAGCCATACATACCTAGAGTCGAAATCCCCTTTTTAACTTTTACTCACAAATCACCGAACCGACTAGTACCGTCAATCTAGTTCACAAATAAACGTATTCAACTTAGAATTGAAAGTCATGCATGCAATTCGAACTCTCTTAAACATCCTGCCAAACACTATGTGACCCCATTAGATTACCAACCCCGTCTTTGTGAAATTTACCCCAAACCACTCCCTCTTACTAAATTAACACCATTATTAAACATGCATGCAAGGTCTTAGTTAATATTTTCAAGAAACAATCCATGCAAATGCTCCCTATGTTTAAAATCAGAAAATTAGTGAAAAAAGAGTTGGGAACCCTTACCTGCTAGAATGAGGAAGAATAAGATTACTCGAATTATCAGGCCTGAGGGACTTTGAAAATCAACTTGATGGATATGTGATTTGATAGGTTCCGGCATCGAATGTAGAAGTTTCAAGTTCTAAAGTTTATTAAGCTTGAATTGGGGTGAGATTCATGATTTCAACATTGTTTAATGTGATTTGAGGCCTCGACTAAGTCCACGATATGTTTTCAGATGTGTTGACACGTTCGGACGGGGTCCCAAGGGGCTCGGGTGAGTTCTGGGAAGGTCCCGGGATGTCTTTAGGCTTAAAACATAGCTGTTGTAGGTTGAGAAGTCAAATCTCTGAACCCACCACCACGGTCCGCGGTACTTTTTGTGCTGACCGCAGTGGAGGGCTTCTCCGTCGCGGTCATTTTTTCGCGGTCCGCAGTGGAGGAGCTGGGCCACTGGTCCGATTTCAGAGGCCTATATCTTTTGATATACAAAGATTTTTGGGATGATTCAAAGATGAAAGGTGTAGCCCATCGTGTATAGTTTCTATAAAGGTAAAGAAAGCGCAATTTGGACATTTGTAGTGAACGTTATGGCCAACATACTAAAGCATATCACTACAGTCAGTTTTCTTTGTTTTCTTCACTTTTTCTTGTTTTTGTTTGTGCGGACCACGGTCGTTTTTGTGCGGTCCGAGGTGGGGGCCTGAGAGGAGTATAAATAAGTGGGATTTTCAATTATTTTTTATTTTTCAATACCCCAAAAACATAAGAGGCGATTTTCCAAACACTCTTTCTTCTCCAAAACATTTGTAAGTGATTTCTAACTCATTTTCTTCACTCCTTTACTTCTTTTTACAAGATTTCATCCTAGAATCTAGGGTTTTCATTGTGGAGTTGGATTTTTGGGCAAAACCTAAGAATATTGAAATTTGGGGATTTAGACCTCAAATTGAGGTCGGATTCCATAACCATTTATATATCCGGGCTCGGGGGCGAATGGGTAATCGGGTTTTGGTCCGAATTTTGGGTTTGGACCGAGCATGCCCGGGTTCAAATTTTGACTTTTGGGGAAAAGACTTTAGAAAACTCACTTTCGTGCATTAGAATTGATTCATTTAGCATTTATTGATATGATTAATTAACTTGTGGCTAGTTTCGAGTCCTTGGGAGACGAGTTTGGAGTTTTGGGTGCATTCTTGACCCGGAAAGTAGGTTCGACACGAGGTGAGTCTCCTTTCTAACCTTGTAAGAGGGAATTGTCCCCATAGGTGATTATAAATGAACGTATGGTCCTTATTTGTGGGGGCTACACACGCACGAAGTGACGAGAGTCCGTGCGCATCTACTATTATACCAGGTCGGGTAGTTTTAGGACTCACGAGCATGCTTTATGTGCCTTACATGTATCTCTAGATGTACCTTTAGTTGCTTATTATCCCTGAATTAGCATGAGAATAGTAGGAAGCTACACCTGAATTTAAAGTTGTTTAGTTCCTACTTACAAGCATAGTCTCTACTGAATTTTCCTAAATCTTATGATAATTTTGTGTATGTGTACGAGCACCCGAGTCGCAGGTATGATTCGCGAGCGGGGTAGCCTTATGATAATTCTGTGTATGTATACGAGCATCCGAGTCGCAGGTATGATTTGCGAGCGGGGTAACCTTATGATAATTCTGTGTATGTATACGAGCACCTGAGTCGAAGGTATGATTCGCGAGTGGGGTAGCCTTATGGTAATTTTGTGTATGTATATGAGCACCCGAGTCGCAGGTATGATTCGCGAGCGGGGTAGCCTTATTATCATGTCAATCGCGTCGCATGATCAATTCGCGAGCGGGGTAAAAGACTCACTTATGATTCGGGCCGTTCGACCCTCGGCAGTGCACATATATGATTATTTTTATGGCTCAGGCCGGTTGTCCTTATCCCGTGTGCGCATGATAAATTGTTACTGATTTCGTGGATATTGATTTGATAGATATTTGGGGGGAAATGTGGTAGTGATTATTTATTTACTTCCATTACTTGGTTGGATTTCAGTACCTTATATATATTTGCTGCTTTACTACCTTTACATGCCTACCGCTTTCATCATATTCTGTTAAATTATATTGTTGGATCTTAGTGAGTGTCAAGTCGACCTCTCGTCACTACTTCTTCGAGATTAGACGGGATACTCACTGGGTACATATATATTTATGTACTCATACTACACTTGTTTTGCATTTGTTGCATAGGTATATTCATAGCAATGTGACTGACTTGGAGACTTAGACAAGCTGCATCACCCAGAGACGACCCGCAACCGCCAGAGTCTTCCTCATATGTATTTGTACCTTATTTTCAAAATGTCTTATCCAATTTGTATTTCGGACAAGCTTTGTAGTAATTGTATAAATTCTTAGAATTTTGCTCATGTACTTGTGTCGCCGGGTTCTGGGATGTGTTTGGGGTGTATTTTTAAAAAAATAAATTATTGGACTGTTATTTCTATTAAATGGATTTTATCTAGTTAATTATGTATTAAAGTGAAAGGTAACGATTTTTAAAATATTGAGACAGGAATTTATTTTAAACTAACTAAGGTTTGGCTTGCCTGACAGTGGTGTCCGACGCCATCACGACCTTATGCATTTTGGGTCGTGACACTCAGCTTCTTGTATAATTCTTAGAGATGGGATCTCAACTTCAGCGGGGATAACAACCTTTGTACCGTAAAACAGCATATAGGGAGTTGCCCTTGTTGATATGCAGACTGTGGTGCGGTATCCCAATAGGGCAAATGATAACTTCTCATGCCACTGCTTGTGCTTTTCTATCATATTCCTTAGTATCTTCTTGATGTTTTTGTTGGCGGCTTGTACATCCCCATTCATTTGAGGTCTGTATGCTGTGGAATTCTTGTGTTTGATCTTGAAAGTTTCACACATGGCTTTCATCAATCCATTATTGAGATTGGAACCATTGTCGGTGATAATCGACTCTGGAACTCCGAATCGACAAACAATGCGATTGCGGACAAAGTCGGCCACAACTTTCTTAGTAACTGCTTTGTAAGAGGTTGCCTCGACCCATTTAGTGAAGTAATTAATGGCTAGCAGAATGAACCTGTGTCCGTTAGAGGCGGCATGCTCGATTGGTCCAATAACGTCCATGCCCCAGGCGGCGAAAGGCCATGGTGAGCTTGTTGCATTGAGCTCATTTGGAAATACCTTTATCATGTCTCCAAGTATCTTCTTTTCTAGAACAAAACCATTCATATTTGGGCTGCAGGTCCCAGCATGAATTTCCTCTAGCAGTTTTGATGCTTCTTTGGCGTCAACACACCTTAATAGCCCCAAATCAGGAGTCCTCCTATACAGGATTCCTCCTTTGTGAAAGAAATTGTTGGATAGTCTTCGAAGTGTGCGTTTCTGAGTGGGATTCACAGGCTCTGGGTAATCTCCTTTTGCCAAATATTCCTTGATGTCATGAAACCAAGGATTTTCGTCTGCTTCTTCTTCGACGTGGGCACAGTAAGCGGGCTGATTATGGATTTCACTGGGACGGGATCAATGAAATTTTTGTCTGGATGATGAATCATTGAGGACAAAGTAGCCAATGCGTCGGCGAACTCATTCTGGATTCTAGGGACATGTCGGAATTCTATCTTCGTGAAACTCTTTCTCAATTCCTGCATGTGATGCAAATACGACAGTATCTTGGAATTCTTGGTTTCCCACTCTCCTTGTACCTGATGTACCAGTAAGTCTGAATCACCGATCACTAATAACTCATGGACGTTCATGTCAATGGCCATGTTGAGCCCTAAGATGCAGGCCTCATACTTTGCCATATTGTTGGTGCAGGGAAATCTGAGTTTGGCGGACACCGGATAATGCTGGACGGTTTCCGATATTAGGACTGCTCCAATGCCAACCCCCTTGAAGTTCACTGCTCCGTCGAAGAACATCCTCCAACCGTCATAGGATTTTGCAATGTCTTCTCCTATGAATGATACCTCCTCATCGGGGAAATACGTTTTTAGGGGTTCGTATCCACTTGGCCAGCTTACCAGTGGGCATGGGCTTTTGAAAGATGTACTTTAATGGATCCATCCTTGATATGAGATATGTTGTGTAGGCACAGAAGTAGTGCCTTAACTTTTGAGAGACCCAAGTCAAAGCACATCAGGTGCGTTCCATAAGAGAATACCGAGCCTCATACAGAGTGAACTTCTTGCTAAGATAGTAAATAGCTTGTTCCTTCCTTCCTGTTTCGTCGTGTTGCCCCAGTTTGTGAGACACATTGGATTGGTCGGCAGTTTGTGAGACACAATAGACGTACTTAGACCAGTCATGTCATCATACGACAAGGCGAAGATGTCTTCATACTCCTTCAAAAACTCTGTGTATTATTTCTTTTCTGACGGGGAAAAATGAATGTTGATCCGTGTTTCTTTGGCTTTTTCCAAATCTCCCAGGTTGATAATTCCAGTCTCGTCCAGGTTGGACTTTGGTCTGTTCTCAAAGTTTTCAACTTCTTTGACAATCTCGTCGGGTATATCATCTTCCTCTAAATCGATGTTCGTTTGTTGCGTTATCTCATTGCATGTCACAGTAATCAGTTCATCAAGACAAGTAATAGTAATGTTGTATAGATAAAGTAGTGAGAGAAAACAGTAGTAATAAATAAGAGAAATTAGAAAATGCTTTGATAAATTGAATAACTGTTTTGAACATTGAGGATCTTATTGCATGAATTGAGAAATGCGGAAAGAAAAAATCATTTTAGTAAATAAAACAGTAAATAACGCTTGTTTTAGCCTTGCTACCCTCGAGGCTCATTGGGCTTGGTTTTCCTGATAGACCAGTTCTTGAGATATGTCCCTCTGCTTATAGCCTGTATGGAAAGGCCTTCCTCCCCCTCCTCCTCGAGAACAACACAGCAATCCATATCATCATCCTCCATAAACAAATTCCTCATTGCTGCTAGTGCTTCCTCCTCGTCTGACCCATAAATGACGTCGGCTTGCTGGAAGGTCTGCTCTAGATGCGGTATCGGCTGCTCCAATGGGTAGTAAGGACCGCTGAAAGGTGGCGACCAGTCATTGTACCCTTCCCAAGTGTAGTCATATCCCAGACCAAAAGTGGTGCCATGGTTTTTGATCTTGATAGGTTTGGAGATTCCTTGAAGTCTCTTGCCGAGCCCTTTGCCAGGCTCGTACCCATTCTAGTTTAATATACTCTCGATCTTGCTATCCCACCATTTATCCTTGTCGATGGAATTGACCCATTCAATGTGGTGGTAAGTTTCCCCCTCCCCCCAACTTTCTTCTTCCTCCGATCACCGGAATAGTCTGGCGGTTGTAAATAGCGTTGCTACCGTCACCATGAATAATCACCTCTTGGTGGTTCCACTCGAACTTGACTGCCTGATGTATCATTGATGCTACGGCCCCAGCAGCATGGATCCATGGCCGCCCCAATAACAAATTATAGGATGCTGGCACATCTATCACCTGGAAGTCAACCTCGAACCAAGTTGGTCCCATTTGCCGGCATAGGCTTATCTCACCAATGGTGGACCGTTCAGATCCATCGAAAGCCTTCACATTGATTGCTCCATCCTTTATCTCATGCATACCTTTTCCCAGTTTCTTGAGCATTATCAACGGGCAAATGTTAAGACTGGATCCTCCATCGATCACGATTCTTGTGATGAAATAATCTTCGCATTGCACGGTGATGTGCAGTGCTTTGTTGTGCCCCAATCCTTCAGGTGGTAACTTGTCCTCATGGAAGGTGATGTTGTGACTTTCCAACACATGGCCCACCATATTGGCCATTTCCCCACTAGTGATGTTGTTTGGTACATACGCTTCACTTAACACTTTCAACAAAGCGCTTCTGTGCGTCTCGGAATTCTGCAGCAAAGAGAGGATGGATATTTGTGCTGGTGTCTTGTTCAGATGGTTAATGACCGAATACTCCTTAGCCTGTACTTTTCTCCAAAGGTCATCTGGACCTGTTTCGATAAAGGGAGGCCGGTTGGCAGCCTGCTTTCTCGATTCGGTCAAATGTTCAGGGGTGTAGACTCTACCAGTTCTTGTCATACCCTGTGCTGCGATAGCGTCCTCAGTTTTGACCTTGCCTTTCCTTATTAACTCGGTTGTATAGTCCCAAGGGATATCATTGGTATAGAATGGTGTCGTGGTTGACATTGCCACTGGAATTGGTGCGGCTATCCTTACTTCAAACGGAATATGTACCTTGGGTGGAAAGACTGCAACCTCAAATGGTGCGGGAGCATTTGCCGGAGATACGAAATCAACTTCAATTGGTACTAGTGTCTTTGTGGGTGGCGTTGCTCCAAACTCAGGAGGTATGGACATATTTACCTCAGCATCCCCAGATGGTTGAATTTGGACAATGATCGGATTGAGAGTGACCGCTGGTTTCTTTGGGTTATCGCCCTATGCGATCAACCCGATTGACCCCTCGGGATCCCAATCATCTTCTATTTCAATCATATGAATACCTCCACCCTTATGGTATGGCAAAGGATTGTTGCGGACATTCAGAGCGGGCTCCTTTGCCACAATGAATTTGGTATCAATCAGGGACTGTATCTTGTCTTTCAAAGAGCGGCATTCATCGATGGTGTGTCCCTTCATGCCGGAATGGTATGCATAGGATTTGTTCGGGTTAACCCACTGAGAAGGGTTCTCAGGGGTGGTATCAGGGATATGGGTGACGTAACCGGCAACTTTGAGTTTCTCATACAGCTGGTCAATGGGTTAAGCTATGGCGGTGTACTGCTTTGGAGGTCTGCGATCAAAATTAGGTCGAGGTCTAGGGAAGTTTTGACGGGTAGGGGGTGATTGGTAATGAGATGGCTGAGAATTGTAAGTATGGTAAACAGGAGCAAGTTGTGAGTATCGGGGTGAAGTAGGTTGATATGTGGGTGGTGGAGATTGGTAAGTGGGTGGAGGAGCTTGGTATGAAGGTGAGGGTGCTTGGTAATTCGGGATTGGCTAGTATGTGAGCGGAGGTGTTGGATAGATTTGGTATTTGAGTGGGGATTTAGCTCTTTGTGCAACCATTACAGCTCCCACTTCTCTTTTCTTAGACACACCACCGGACTGTAAAGCCTTGTTTGTAGCTTGCAAAGCTTCACAATTCGTGACCATACCGCTCTTAATGCCTTCTTCGATCTGCTCCCCTAGTTTGATAATGTCGGGGAATTTGTGATTCTCAATCATCATCAACTATTAATAATATTGCGGGTCCTGAGCCCGGACAAAGAACTTGTTCATATACTCCTCTTCTAAAGCAGGTCTGACTTTAGCAGCTTCGGACCTCCAGCGAGTGGCATACTCACGAAAGGTCTCTGTGGGTTTCTTCTTCAAATTTTGGATATAGAACACGTCTGGTGCGTTCTCTGTGTTGAATCTAAATCTGTCCATAAAGTAAGACACCATACCTATCCAGTTTGACCATTTCTTGGGGTCTTGGCTGATGTACCAAGACAACGCATCTCCTTTCAAGCTCCTCATGAACTACTTCATGCGGATCCTTTCATCCTTTCCTACGCCAACCAGCTTGTCACAATAGGTCCTTAGATGGACCCTCGGATCACCAATACCGTCAAACATTTCGAACTTTAGAGGTTTGTAACGCTCGGGCAGTTCAACATCAGCTTGTATACAAAGGTCTTCATAATTAAACCCTTCGATACCCTTGGTTCCTTCAACACCCTGAACTCTGATGGTCAGCTTCCTTAGTTCCTCATCCAGGTTCTTAATGAGCCGGTCCTTTTCATCAGACTCGGATGGGTATGGAATAGGTGGAGTGGAATGGGTCATGGTTTCCACATAGATGGGATTGTGGAAATGGTCTTTTGTGAGGTTTTGAGGTTCTGTGACAAGTAATGGAGTGTTGTTTGAAGTGTGGCAAGTATTGCATTGTGTTGGGAGAGTTTGGTTCTTTGGCGGAGTGGTGTGATGGTGAGGTGCGGGATGATTCTGTTGTCTTGGGATATTTTGTGGAGGTGTATGGTTTTGAGTGTTTGGGACACTGGCGTCTGGGATGTTGAGATAAAATGACAGGTTAGCCAGATTTCGGACCTGATTGAGCTCTTCTTGAAATTTCAGCAGCTTCTGTTCCAGTGGTGACATGTTCTCATTTAGAACCTGAATACCTCAGCCGTCAGTGGCCTCTAGCCGTTCACCCACATTCTCCTTCCTGATGCCGCTAGATTCTTCCATTTTATTCTTGCCTTTGTTCTTGCCTTTAGGAGGACTAGGAAGAGGAGTAAGTGGAGGGCCCTTGGATCTTGTGAGATAAGCTGATGATGCCATAGTGCACGAACTAACCTTTGGGGAGGGGAATAATAAAGGAAAATAAAAATAAAAGGTAACTAAGTCAGTGAGGATTATGAAAAAAAAGAAGAACATTGCAGTATTTAAACACATAGCGCGGAATGTAAAGTGTATCCTAATTTGGGAACCTCTTTACGACCGAGGTAGGCCTAGCGACAAGTTGATTTGGAGAGCTTAAAATGCTAAATGCCTCATTCTATTTATAAAAATGGACAAATCCCCAAAACGACACTAAATAAACGAAAAAAATAAAAGTCACTAATGGCTCTTGGCCTCATTACATTGAAAGAAAAATAAAGTCATTCCTATCTAGTTGGTCCTATAAGGACCTTCCCCAGATTCAACATTCCTACTTCCCTCGAGCAGCTTTCCCAGCTCGCGAAGTCCCAGCAACAGGTAGGTTCTGGCTAGATATCCTCCTTCAGCTCCCTCAGCCCTTTGACAACTTTTGACCCTTTTGATAAATTTCTCCTCCAGCTAGACTATTCCTCGTTCCAAGTATCCCAACCTCTTGTTGGTGCTGACGGCCATGTCTTTCCACTCCTCGATCAGCTTCTTGTTAGACTCATTTATTTTGTGGTGATCATCCTCACATTCACGGATCCTTTTGCGCAACTGGTTGAACTTGACTTGTGCTTCAGCCCTTTCATCTATAACCATGTGGCCTCGGACGTACCCTAGCTTGCTCTAACCACTCAAATACTCTTCTAACCAACCAAGATAGAAAGGGGTAAAACTGGCATGATACATGTCTGGCTCGATGGTGTTTTTCTCAAGTATAATCTTGCAGTGCCATAGGTGCTGAGCTTGGCACTTGTGAGGACTATCATAATTTTTAAAGTCTGCTCGAAGATGGATCATTTTCTCGACCCTAGGTATGACTTGCTTCCTACCCGCTTGCCTCATAACTCGAAGAGGGACGTAACGGTATGTCCCCCTTAAACCAATCAGTATCAGAAACGATGCATCTCGGGATCGAATGATGAACTCATCTCTCAGAAACCACTCAAACATCCATAGGACCTGTTCTTCAGTCAAGTTACCAAAGAGCTCAACACATCCCTCGGCATTCTCAGGCTGGGCGAACATGTCGGGAATATAATTCATTCACTTCGGGTGATGGAAGGAGATGTGGTCATCCCAGATTCTGCGATGAATGTCTTGTCAGTATTCGCCTCTTTGGAGATGTTCCATGAGCTAGAGCTGGAGTAATAAATTGCAACCTTCGAAATGTTTTGCTCCTCGTTGACACATTTCCAAGGCCCGATATATGTCTGTAACGATCATGGGTACAATGCTGAAGTTTTTCCCATCTACCCCTTCCATTAGGGTCTTAGTCACCATGACCGGTCTTGTATGGATTCTCTCTTTTTTCACTGGAAACACGATCAAACCCAAGAAGCAAACCATGAAGACGAACACTCGGCGATGGATGTGTCCCAGGGAGGTGATAGAAAATTCGTCATCGTAGGCACGGTATGATTTGTTGTGGCCGTACCTCTCGTATAGATAGTCAAAAGGAATGTACGACTCCTTCAAGCACACTAATTCTGCATTCTTCTTCAGACCCATCATCTTAAGGAAACCTTTGCCCATGCGATTTTCAGGCATCAGCAACCCCGAAGTTTCCCACACTAGGTTAGCCAGTCCTCCTATCTCTTCTATCAAAGGCATCATTTCAATGTTCCCAAAGAGAAACACGGACCTCTCACAATCCCAAAACAAAGTAGCAGCCTCTATTATCATTTTGTTAGGCTGGATTTCTAGGAGAGATGGTAGGTTGCCCAGGTGTTTCCTGACGATAGCTTTGTCGCTAGAGTGTAGATCTTCCCACCAACTCAACAGTCTTGGGTGGATATTGGAGACCATGCCGAATCTGGGGACTTCGTGCCTCATATTTATGCAAAGCAAATAGGGCTAGGCCCTTAACCCCACAAGACTCGACTATTTAACATCAATAATTAGCAGGAAGCATTTAGTTCTCCAAATAAATGCACAGAACGTGATGATGTTCGTTTGGGTTTAGGGAAACCCAGTGGACTTTTGGATAAGGATGTCATAAAAGCGATCGTGCGGACGACACTTTAGCTTGACTAGGTTTGACCATGATGCATGCAATCAATACAATAGAGTAAGGTTTCTATGGGGTTTTAGACTGGTACCCTTGAGTGGACAACTCAAGGGGGAAAGGCACAGAACCGTCGATTGCACCGCTGATCGACTAGTTTTACCGCAAATAAGCCTTTCCGAATTTAGGGGGTAATAATATAGGAAGTGCGCAACCACTCATCAAGCGTTGCTATAGTATTTTGTTTGGCACGAGTGGGGTATGAATGTTGAGAATTATTATGCAATAATAAGCATTAAAACAAATTTTCATGTATTTGCACGTAAAGGAAAGCGGTAAATACAACAGTTATGATTTAAAGCGGTTACAAAGGAAAACAAAGAAACATGTCAGTTTTGTTTTGGGGGAAAAGTAAATACTTGAAAGAAATAGACATGTAATTGCACGTAGAAGGGAAGAGGAAAGGGTGCTAGTATTAAACAAAGCAAAGGTACAAATTCACAAAACAATTCAAAATGGTAGAAGCTTCTAATCCCCAGCAGAGTCTCCATGTTGTCGCGCCCCCCTTTTTCCTCGCGGAGATCGGGTTCAGGACATTTGGGTTTAGGCAACTCTTTCCTTTTGGGAAAGGGGTTTGCATTTTTTAGAGTCGCCACCTAACGATTTTAACGGGGCGTTAGGGCGACGAGGGGTTCATTTACAACTACGTTGCTAACCAGAGATAGGGTAAGGGCTTGAAATTATCCCAAGGGGAAGGTATTAGGCACCCCTCAGGATCCACAAGTGTGGTTCCCGACCAAATGGTTTTTGTGAATTTGTACAGTTTAACAAATAACAAGTAAAGGCTCAAGTAAGAGGGGATTTATGTTTGAAAATGATTATACAACGGCTAAATTTTGAAAAGAGTTCTAATCTAATATTTAAAGCAAGGGATATCCTAGGTTTATAACAATATGGATCACATCAATGCAATACCCGGTATGACACTCCTCGAAGAGGGGCTACACATGGTATTAGCACATCGGTCATCATATTCATATTCTACCTTTTTCCACCCCGTGAAGATGTTTAAAGCGTGTGTTGGTCATGAACTCTATCGCGTGCTATTACCCGTCCCTTCCTATTAGTCCCGGAGGAGGTTAGGATTATTAACCTAAAAGGGTAGGTACTAGGCAAACCCTCAGGTTTAAATGGTTAAAATTCTAAGGCGACAAGCAAAGAACATGTAGGACTATAGTTAGTGGGAAACACATAGGAGCATATAAGAGGCTCAGATTTACCTCCGCAAATAATGCATATAATTAGCACGACTCAAACATATATAAGGGAAGTATTGTTAACTAAAATCCTAAGACATGGTGTCTAGGTGGATTCAGAGGATAAACAGACATGTAGTTTTGTTATTACTTGAAATTCCTAATCCGTTTGCCTACTGATTGAAAGAACCTGTTAGCATTAAGCAACACACATAAGAGAGAGACAGACTTCCAGTTTTATAAATTTAATCCCCTAAGGCTTGCCTAGGCGGGGGATAATGTATCAGAATTATTAGAGAAATTGTTGCAGATTGTTACTTAAACATGTTGTTCTAGGTTGTTCAGAACACACACGTATTACCAGTTGTTTTAGAGAGAACTGAGTCAGGTTATTTATACCTTTTATATGCTTCAGTAATTAGACTAAGTGTAGTTGAGCGATTAGGACCCTATAACATGATATCTAATGCACATGTAAGGCAGGATGATTTGTATGAAGAATTCCTAAAGAACGGGTCATCTAAATGTACAGTAGTCCAGTATTAATCATGGTTTCAGAAGATGCAAGCGTGACAGTTTACTTAGTGCTATCCCCTCGTGCATATATAATAACACTCGGCACGGAATGTCCCCTCGTGCATAACCTCACAATCACTCGGCACGGAATGTCCCCTCGTGCATATATAATAATAATCAGTTGTAATTTATTCAAGAATAGCACTAAGTAACCTCGTGCACAATCACTCGGTACGAGGTTGACCTCGTTTTCTCTTAATTTCTTCAACTAATCAGTTGGATTTACCAAATGGAGGTCAAGAGCACTTACCTATGGAGTTATGGCAGTTGGAGAGCTTGATTTTCGCTTATGGGTGGGTTTGAGGAAGAAGAGGGAAGTGAAAAATGGGAGTGACCCGTAATGGGTCTGTTTTTTGGGTTAAAATATAACTGGGCGTTTTTAATGCTATGCGATCGCGGAACATGAGGTGCGATCGCATAGAGGTAAGTTGCTTAATCTCTGCGATCGCAGAGGCCCTTGTGCGATCGCACAGGGCAATTCTACCCAGTCCCAGGCCCTATGCTAACCTCTGTGCGCTCGCACAGTATTAACCCTGGACCCTCCGAGATCGCGCCCTTTGAGGTGCGTTCGCACTGAACAACTAACCCCCTCCAGCCCCCTTCCTACCTATTACACTATGCGATCGCGGAGAAGCAAGTGCGATCGCATAGTGCATCAGACCCCATCACATGCCAATGTTATGCGATCGCACTGAAGGAGGTATCAGACACCAGAAAACTGGAGGAACACAAGATTGTTTTCCTACTTTTTGCACTCTGATGCCTACCCGAAACTCACCCGAGCCCTCGGGGCT